>CM049395.1:17642500-17662500 GCA_026929865.2 Hyperoplus lanceolatus
TAATCGCCAAATAAACTTTTCTGGGATCTCACAACTAATATCCAATCAGAAGAGAGAACGCTGCAAACCGGCACGTCTCAATGCCGGTGCACATGCAGTGCGAAAATTGGGTGAATGTTTATGCGCCTACAATGGCAGAGCAGGTAAAAATCCTTCCCAATGTCTGTTTTGATGGTTTTTATCATGTTTTATCGCACTTACGGATCTGAGATCATGCTAGTTAACTTACTGCTTGAATACCACAGTGCATTAATGTGGTGACGTAGGGACGAGGGAGGGGACTGCTAACTGCAGTCACTGACAGGAAGTTAGCTACAATAACCATCTTGCTTAATGCACCTTTTTAAACATCAATTGTATTATTATACCTGTTTTCTAACATGTGTTTATGTACATAGTGAATTACTAAATGGTTGCCATTTGCGATGCAATAAATGTGTTTTTAAAGCTTCGATGTGTGGGGGGACAGTGGAAAGAAGCTTTGAATGCAGTGCTAAGTATTATCATCAAGTTGACATGGCAAACTCATCAGCAAACAGTTGCATATTAAAACATTACAGCAGTTAATCTGTTTTCTTGTTTCTGGACACCTGGTAAATCTGATTCCAATTTTAGTCTCCACTAACCTTCATCTAGCACTGAACGCTCCACAATGATTACCAGCTAGTTGTTGACCCCTTTTGTTTAAGTTCAAGGAACTCTGGAATCAGAGGATCTAATCTTGGGAAGTTAACTAGGAACTTTAACTCCATATTGTGTATTTGTGTTTTCACCACACGTGGTGCGGTGCTAGGCAGATAGCATGCAATGGGTTTTTAGGATTTAAAAAAACGGCTGCCTGCCTCCTATGGCTGGAAATAATGCTTACAAAAGCAGAAGCAATTAGGGCTGGCCCGAATATTCGAATACTCGTTCGGAAAATTAGTATTCGGAGCTTAAATTAGTATTCGAAGCTTCTTTTTTTTTTCTTTTTTTTTTCTTTTTATATATATATATATATATATATATATATATATATATACAGTATCTCACAAAAGTGAGTACACCCCTCACATTTCTTCACATTTTTCTTTATATCTTTCCATGGGACAACACTGAAGAAATGACACTTTGATACAATGTAAAGTAGACAGTGTACAGCTTGTATAACAGTGTAAATTTACTGTCCCCTCAAAATAACTCGACACACAGCCATTAATGTCTAAACTGCTGGCAACAAAAGTGAGTACACCCCTTAAAAAAATTAAAAAATTGGGCCCAAAGTGTAAATATTTTGTGTGGCCACCATTATTTTCCAGCACTGCCTTACCCCTCTTGGGCATGGAGTTCACTAGAGCTTCACAGGTTGCAACTGGAACCCTCTTCCACCCATTTATGACTGCATCACAGAGCTGGTGGATATTAAAGACCTTGCGCTCCTCCACCTTCCGTTTTAAGAAGCCCCAAAGATGCTCAATATGGTTTAGGTCTGGAGACATGCTTGGCCAGGCCATAACCTTTACCCTCAGCTTTTTTAGCAAGCCACTGGTCGTCTTGGAGGTGTGTTTGGGGTCGTTATCATGTTGCAATACCACCCTGCGGCCCAGTTTACGAAGGTTGAGTGCACATGGTCAGCGTCGTACACAGAGGTTGGCTTTGGAAAATAGACGTATGAGTGCTGCCAGCATTGCTGAAGGGCTTGAAGGGGTGGGGGGTCAACCTGTCAGTGCTCAGACCATACGCCGCACTCTGCATCATACTGGTCTGCATGGCTGTCAAACCAGAAGGAAGCCTATTCTAAAGATGATGCACAAGAAACCCCACAAAAAGTTTGCTGAAGACAAACAGACTACGGACATGGATTACTGCAATGTCCTGTGGTCTGATGAGACCAAAATACATGTATTTGGTTCAGATGGTGTTAAGAGTGTGGAGCGGCAACCAGGTGAGGAGTACAAAGACAAGTGTGTCTTGCCTAGAGTCAAGCATGGCGGTTGGAGTGTCATGGTCTGGGGCTGCATGAGTGCTGCCAGCACTGGGGATCTACAGTTCATTGAATTCTAACATGTACTGTGACATACTGAAGCAGAGCATGATCCCCTCCCTTCATAAACTGGGCCGCAGGGCAGTACTGCAACATGATAACGACCCCAAACACCCCTCCGAACGACCACTGGCTTGCTAAAGAAGCTGAGGGTAAAGGTTATGGACTGGCCAAGCATGTCTCCAGTCTTAAACCCTATTGAGCATCTTTGGGGCATCCTAAAACGGGAGATGGAGGAGCGCAAGGACTCTAATATCCACCAGCTCCTTGATGTCGTCATGAATGGGTAGAAGAGGGTTCCAGTTGCAACCTGTGAAGCTCTAGTGAACTACATGCCCAAGAGGGTTAAGGTAGTGCTGGAAAATAATGATGGCAAAACAAAATATTGACACTTTGGGCCCAATTTGGACATTTTTTCTCAGGGGTGTACTCACTTTTGTTGCCAGCAGTTTAGACATTAATGGCTGTGTGTCGAGTTATTTTGAGGGGACAGTAAATTTACACTGTTATACAAGCTGTACACTGACTACTTTACATTGTATCAAAGTGTCATTTATTCAGTGTTGTCCCATGGAAAGATATAATGAAATATTTGAAGAAATGTTAGGGGTGTACTCACTTTTGTGAGATACTGTATATATATATATATATATATATATATATATTTTTTTTTTTTTGTTTCTTTTTTTGTTTCAACATTTTTTTTGCAAGAAGCTAGTACTGCAATATAATGTCCTCAAATAATTTTATATTTGGATATAAAAGTTAGTAATATTGTAGTAGTAGTAGTAGTAGTAGTATTGCTCATTTAGGAGGATATTACATCACTAAGTGTCATAGCGCATCCATTACTTCACCTCCGAGTACGTAAATCTTCAACAAAATATGCAGTTACTGTCAAAATCGGTTCCAGGGAGTATATAGGGATTATTAACGTTTTTAAATTTTTTTATTTTAAATTTTTTAATGTTTTTGATGGTGTGTTTTTCTGGAACGAATATTCGCTCAGAAAAACCAACGAATATTCGAAGCCTGAAAAATGGCATTCGGGCCAGCCCTAGAAACAATATAGTTGTACACTGGAAAAATAAAACAATGATGCCTTACAGATGCTTCAAAGCTCTCTGTAGCTGAGGGGAACTGGGGAGTTGGGAGATTTCACAGGAAATGCCCTTGTGAGGTTTGACCTTCTTGTTTCTTGGATTATCTGACTGAAAATATGCATTGAAATTTGCCTTCAGGACTATATACATAACTCCTTTCTTACAATGTGTAGCATAGCAATTTACTTTGTTGAACTTTCCATTAAAACAGCCAGGAATTATGGACCAACTAACTTTGACTGTTTAGGCTAGAACATTTGGGAAAAGGTTAGCTGTAATCCACAGCTCCAGATGGTCTTTAAATATTTTTATATGCATGCATGCTATAAAATGTTGCAGATATCAAACGACTATTAACTAAAAGGGTATTTCAGCCAATATCCCTGCTGATAATTTTCATTTTACTGCGATGTTAGTGTCTGGTATCTGGAACTCCTTTATTAGCTCTGATAAATGCAATCAGTAAAAAAAGTTTTTTTTCCCTGATACCTGAGTCCATTTAACTGTTATTGTTTTTAGGGGGCCAAGCCCGAGCAGGAGCTGGAACCGCGTTTTGCAGAGCAACGCGGTTCCCAAGCCCTGCTGGTCAGGGAACCCTATTGTTTTTGTAAGAATTTCTTATTTTTATTTTTCTCTGTGTAAAAGTGTTACACTTACATAATATTTAATGTTGTATAACATTTAATTGATTTTCTATTCCCTTAAATCCGCTCCCCTAAGAATTTCTCAAGTTTGTCCTGTTACAGCAGACGCTGAATAAATTACTACAACAAAGAAAAATAATTTAAAGGCAAACTTCTTTAGTATTGGTAGAAGAGGAAATGGGAAGGAGCACCGGAAACAATGGAACAATAGAACAATATTTCTGGTAAAATTGCTAAAATCATATATACTTATATTGGGCTCGATAGCCAAGCAAGCTAACTCTCCAATCAGTTAAACGTTTCCCAAAAAACTCCACAGCGTGTTGAGGATTACTCATGTAGTTTATTGGTAATTTTGTGAAACTGTAAAGACAGTACAAACAAGGTAGGTATTAATAAAGCTAAACAGTAAGCATACAACGGTAAATCTATAATCCAACACATGGAAAATAAAGATAATACTTACAGACGTTGCTTTAACAAACAAGAAGATGAAGAACTGCGTCTTAATGGAAGAGCTGATCAAACTGTTGTTCCTGCATGCGCTCTCTACGTGAATAACGTGCTTGTGACTTCCGGTCACCTAACTAGCAGCCCCTCCCTTAGAGCATTCCCTCTTAAAGGTACAGACACCTATGCCACACACGTTAAGAACAACATACACTTTCAATGCCAGGGGCAGTACATACTTATTTACAGTATAATGTATACACAACACTGGTAGTAGCATGAATACAACATAACTAGCTATGGATAAAATTTGATTGTGCTGCTTGTGAATGTATTTGTAAAGGTTTGCCTTACAAACTGTTAAGTCACTGTGTTACAGTTAAGTCCGTGTTTGGCATTGGAAAATAAAAGCCAAGTTTTTTTTATGTATGGTCCTTGATGTACTTTTTGGAGCTCTACATGCATATATGATAACCAGACTGGGAATATAATGGCTATTGTTTTGCAAAGGCAGGGGCTGGAAAAGGCCAACTGTGCGGAAACTCATTAAATATTTAGAGAGCGGGTCTGCCTCTGTTAGTGCTAACCTGCCTCTGTCCTCTCCTCCAGATGGATAACGTGACCTCATTTCTTCTAGGCTGTGTGCTTGTGCCACATTCCTCTCTGCCAATTTGGTTGTCAGGGTGTCTGTGCGACAAGGTCTTTATGAATTAATGTGGTTTGACTTAGATGCTCAGTCAGGTGTTGTATCTGGTGCATAACCAACTGTCACTGGATATTAATGAGCATGATTCAATTAGGAATTAAGCATCTCCTTCCAGATATTTATATGAGAATATTTGTTGACGCAGGTGATCAGTTTAAATCAAGCTGCTTTGGTTTTTACAAGAAGATAGATGAGTAGGGCCGTAACGATATGTGTATCGAACCGAGAATCGCGATACACAAAGCCACGATCCCGCATCACGGTGTGAAAAGGCAGAATCGTGTGTTTTTGTTTGTTTTTTTGGCTTAAAGCGGCTACGAGTAACATTTAAATATCTTTTAAACAGCCTCATGTTTCCTCTCATAATCATAAATTACCTTTAACAGCAAACGAGACCATCAGTGCAAAGAAAGACGTTTTTATATAGTTTTTATTACTGCATTTGATCTGGTCGTACACCCAGTCCGATTTTCGGTTCACGCGTGCATGCTCTATGGTCACATATCCGTATTGGTCGCAGATTTCAGTGTGGCGCAGGAACGTGAATTGAGAAGCCTATGGCTCCAGGTGAGGGAAGGGGAGCGGGAGCCTTGTTTGAGACAGTTGTTTGTTCATAATGACTGATAACGGGGCTGAACCATCAAAGAAAGAAAAGAAAATGCAATGAAGAAAAGCTAAAAGGGAGAGTGATAGTCGGGCGGGAGGGCGTTGCCAAGCAACGTATACACAATTTCACGCAGCGAAACTAGACTGCAGTGTTTACTCCTAAATGAATGAGCGGTAGCCTACTAAAACAAAGTTTACTTTGCCTCACCAGCATCATCAGATGACCATTATTCATCTGAAATAGTCATTATTTACAACATAAACACATTACCTCATCGTGATCCATACTAACTAACTGCCATCTCTCGTTCATTCGCTTTGTGTGAGGACACGGGGACTCGTTCAGCTCCGTGAGAGGTGACAATGCATCAACTCATTGCAATCAGGTGTGTTTAGCACTTACTGCCATTAGTTGATGCTGTGTCACCCATAGACTCACGGAGGCGAAAAGAGTCCGGTGCCCTCACACTTTCAACACACGGACACGCACCATATTGCTTCCTGATTATTTGAATCTTGCACTCCCTGCACGAGCTACAAAACAGCTTCACGACAGCTGGCGTCGTAATAATACTACCGCTTTTGTTCAAAGGTTTTGCCAACGTGCCGACTTACTCGTAGTAGCTTTAAGTTTTGGATAAAATGTTTTGTGAAGGAAGCTGTAGCTGTTTTGTGTTTATTTGTTTTCTAACTTGATTTTAGGTTTACAGCACAGTTCAATATTTTTTATTTTTCAACAGTATTATTTTGTTAGAGAAAAGATAAATGTTTTATCTTTAGTTATTTATGTATTCATGTTGCTTATATTGTACTTTGTGTTCAAATCTGTTTAGGTTATTGTCAAATGTTACATTAAGTTAAATGTTATTAATTTTATTTAGATAAAATGCTTTTCAAATTTAAAAAATTGTTGTATGTATCGAATCGTGGGTCAAAAATTGTGATTCAAATCGTGAGTTTTTGTATCGTTACAGCCCTACAGATGAGGCATTATTGTGTAGAGGACAATTAGGTTTTGAAGATCACAAGGGCTTGTTCAAGGGTGGGTGGATACAATATTTAGCTGTTAAAGTATTGGCAGTGGGACGCCATCATGAAACACTACACCAGCTCTGTGACCATTGCAATCCCAAGGAGTAAACATTCCCCACCATGACAGCTTCTTTGATTTAACAGAAGTAAAGGAAAGGCTGGAGGTCTTAATCCTGGATGTCTGTTCCCCTCTAATGTGAAAACATGATCGTTGGCTGGAATAGAGCTTCTCGTCTAATGAAAAAAATTAGCCAGGGAGGGTAGTGTTTTGGTTAACATTTTTGTGTGTGTGTGTGTGTGTGTGTGTGTGTGTGTGTGTGTGTGTGTGTGTGTGTGTGTGTGTGTGTGTGTGTGTGTGTGTGTGTGTGTGTGTGTGTGTGTGTGTGTGTGTGTGTGTGTGTGTGTGTGTGTGTGTGTGTGTGTGTGTACGCAACACTTTTGTTTTTGATAAAGATCTAAAATTCATTCCAGATACACAATTGTACCATTTCTCTCAAACATTGTTCACAAATATGTCTAAATGTGTGATAGTGAGCTCTTCTGCTTTGCTGAGATAATCCATCCCACCTCACAGGTGTGCCACATCAAGATGCTGATTTGACATCATGATTAGTGCACAGGTGTGCCTTATGGCGCTTTTCCACCGCACATGTAGCTCGACTCGACTCAACTCGACTCGACTCAACTTGGTTTGGTAGCAGCACGGGTCGTTTTCCACCGCAAATAGTACCTGCTGAACGTGGGCGGGGTCGTCGTAAGGGGCTGAAAGTCTACTCCGGAGCAAAGTAGCAAAGCAGAAATTACGAGCAGTTGTTGCACTATTAACTGAACCAACCGCCAAAAACACGGATGAAAAATGTTTAAGAAATACCCCCCTTGTAACTGTTTGCTAAAAGAAGTAGAAGAATATTGCTACGGGCCATTAAAAGGGATGGTTGTTGTCCCGATGTGTGACTCTGCCACACAGTCAGCTGTAGGGATGCGTCACGTACATCCCTATGCACGTAAACACGGGCATGATAAAGTTGACTGTTTAGTGCTTGTTTCAGGATACGTGTTTTCAAATGCAAGCCGTGTCTCAGCCTGAATATTTTATTGAGGTAATCAGTTTAGTCCGAGGCTTGTAATGTAATCGCTCGCTATCTTGTCTGTCCCAGCTGGCTACTATTTAGCCTAGCTGCTAGCTGCCCTACATGTCTCCTCTCGTATGTAAGTAACTTCCCCAACAACCAACACTGGGTGAGCTTAGCGAATATATGGAAAATAAATTCGGATCTGTGATGCAAATCAAATGAAAGAGAGCCAGAGAAGGCTGCACGCGGCGTAAATACACTCAAAAGTCCCGGAGACTTGGGGAGAATAAACAACAGAATGAAGCCGGTAGTCTCTGGCCACTGATTGGCCAGACAATAGTCTCTGGCCAATCAGTGGCCGGCCGTCTGCCGACGTCACCTTTTAGCATCGGCTCAGCTCGCTTGGACCCTAGAGCGAGGCGATACCAAAAAATCAGCCGCTACGTGGTACCAGGTACCATGAAATTGCGGTGGAAAAGCCAAAAATGCGAGTCGAGTAGAGTCGAGTCGAGCTGATACCATGCGGTGGAAAAGCGCCATTAGGCTGTCCACAATAAAAGGCCACCCTGAAATGTGCAGTTTTGTCTCACAGCAAAATGCCACAGATGCCACAAGCATTGAGGGAGCGTGCAATTGGCATGCTGACAGCAGGAATGTCAACCAGATCTGTTGCTCGTGCATTGAATGTTCATTTCTCCACCATAAGCCGTCTCCAGCAACTTCGCACAACCATTGAAGAGGAGTGGACCAACATACCACAGGCCACAATTGACAATCTGATAAACTCTATGCGAAGAAGATGTTTTGCACTGCATGAGGCAAATGGTGGTCACACCAGATACTGACTAGTTCTGAGTCCCCAGACCTCCAATAAAGCAAAAAAAAAATGTCAACCAGATCTGTTGCTCGTGCATTGAATGTTCATTTCTCCACCACAAGCCGTCTCCAAAGGCGTTTCAGAGAATATGGCAGTACATCCAACCGGCCTCACAACCACAGACCACGTGTAACCACACCAGCCCAGGACCTCCACATCCAGCAGGTTCACCTCCAAGATCGTCTGAGAACAGCCACTGAGACAGCTGCTGAAACAATTGGTTTGCATAACCAAACAATTTCTGCACAAACTGTCAGAAACCGTCTCAGAGAAGCTCAACTGCATGCTCGTCGTCCTCATCGGGGTCTTGACCTGACTCCAGCTCGTCGCCGTAACAGACTTGAGTGGGCAAATGCTCACATTCGATGGTGTCTGGCACGTTGGAGAGGTGTTCTCTTCACGGATGAATCTCGGTTTACATTGTTCAGGGCAGATGGCAGACAGCGTGTGGCGTCGTGTGGGTGAGCGCTTTGCTGATGTCAATGTTGTGGATCGAGTGGCCCGTGGTGGTGGGGTTATGGTATGGGCAGGCATCTGTTATGGACGAAGAACACAGGTGCATTTTATTGATGGCATTTTGAATGCACAGAGATACCGTGATGAGATCCTGAGGCCCATTGTTGTGCCATACATCCATGAACATCACCTCACGTTTCAGCAAGATATTGCACGGCCCCATGTTGCAAGGAGCTGTACACAATTCTTGGAAGCTGAAAATGTCCCAGTTCTTGCATGGCCAGCATACTCACCGGACATGTCACCCATTGAGCATGTTTGAGATGTGCTTGACCGGCGTATACGACAGCGTGCACCACTTCCCACTAATATCCAGCAACTTCGCACAGCCATTGAAGAGGAGTGGACCAACATTCCACAGGCCACAATTGACAATCTGATAAACTCTATGCGAAGAAGATGTGTTGCACTGCATGAGGCAAATGGTGATACATACATACATACATACATACATACATACATACATACATACATACATACATACATACATACATACATACATACATACATACATACATACATACATACATACATACATATATATATATATATATATATATATATATATATATATATATATATATATATATATATATATACACATACATACATACATACATACATACATACATACATACATACATACATACATACATACATACATACATATATATATATATATATATATATATATATATATATATATATATATATACTTCTACTCAATTATACTATTTCCGAGGACTGAGCAATGTCTCAAATCAAGGTCTCTCTGATTGAAGCCCCAGCATTTCTTTTAAGTTTCTTGAAGGGACCTTTTTAATAGGACTCTGACTGTCAGTAAGCATGGAAAAACTTGAGTCGTGTTCCTTCGAAGGCAATTAATAGTTTGACCTGATTTCCTGTTCTTTTTTAAACAAAAGAAAGAGGAAAGGACATCAACGAAAAAATAATCATAAATCAATGGAAAAAGTATTTGCATAAAACTTAAAATCAGAGTAGGGTCAGAGCACCAGACCCACAATTATTACCGGTGCATCAGACTGGCAACACATCACTCAACTGCACGGTGACAAGAACTAGAAGAAGAGCCAAGGTGACAGATGGAAGGGATTTAAGAGCAATTAGAGTGAGTAGAGCAGAGAGGCTATGATTCAGTTGGGAGGATGCGATATGAGGCTGTAAAAAGATTTGTTTTTAATCTGCAATGAAGGAGAGGCACAGTTTTATTCGCAGGCACTGTGTTGTATTTCACTTCAGGGTTAATGTTTGCCTATCAGCTTTCTCTGCTCTCGGTCCTCCTCCGGTAAACTTGTAGTGCCCCTTCTCCTGTCTATCCAGTTGGAGGACTCTTACGATTCACCTTGGACCCAATTTAGAAATATCTTTAGTCACAGGTGGCGGTAATAATAAACAAGTATGCGACCCTAACTCTCAGAATTCCCACTTGTTAATACAACTGATAAATATTAAAGTTTTTATTAACTTTTTCATCTACTAATAATTTGCTTTTCAATAATTTCCTTCATACCCTGATGCAAAGTTAAACAATTAAGACATGGGATCAGACAAGAAAAGTGTGAAGAAATGTGTCCACTGGGTGGAGATTTTAGTCTCTTGTAGGTCCAATTTCTTTCATCTTGCGTTTCAGCTGAAGGTGTGCCCGCTGTGTTTTACTTTGGGCCTTGTGGGAAATATAATGCCATGGTTCTGGAGCTGCTGGGCCCGAGTCTAGAGGACCTCTTTGACCTTTGTGACCGGACCTTTTCACTGAAGACCGTCTTAATGATAGCAATCCAGCTGGTGAGTTCAGAGCATTATGTAACACATTAGGTTTTTTTAAAACAGCATCTACTTGCCTATTACAACTGATGAAATGTTTGTATTGAGTTTTTATAGGCAAAATTAGACCAAACAACCAAGCGTATTAATGTAATTATGAAGGTAAATATGTGAGAAAATGCGAGAGCATGTAAAACCTGACATATGAACTTGTATAATAAATGTTAGAACTTGTTGAACAAAAGTCTCAACTTGTAAGTGCAAATAGTTTTGCAACAGACCTATCGCAAGAAGTGTAGTGAAAGTCATGTGATGCGCGAGAGCACATTTGTGAAGTTGTATTGACCAATATGAGAGGTTGTGATCAGAGTTGCAGTTGTACTGTACAATGTTCAGAAGTACAATAAAGATATAAGTGTGTATAACAGTATCACACTTTTGTGAATATTTCCTCCCCTATATGTACATAACTATTTTTCACAAATGAAAATATGTGTGTACAAGTTCAGAATTTTCTTCAAGTTCTCACATTTAATCTACAACTTCATATGTCAGTTTTTACATGCTCTCGTTATCTCCAATTAAACTTCATACAGTATGTGATACCTAACACTGGGTTGGTATATGAGCCTCTGCTTTTCAAGGTCGAGAGAACTTTAATGCCCAAGACGGACGAAATGGGAGGTTTGCTTTTTAGCAGCAAATTGGAGAGGCAGAAATTAACATTTATGAGAGCTGCTAACTTATGATAGTATGACAAGGGAAATTGGCGTACCTGTCTCCAATAATGGCCCGTTTCTGTATTCTTGTTGGGTGAATTAAGACATTATTATTTACAAACATTATTTGAGAATATACATTTGTTTTGCCCTGGTTGATACGAGTACAGTGAACAAATTATTTATCTGTCACTATTCACTTACCCTTGGTCAGAGTCAGGCTGGAAGTTTTCAAAACAGGCAAAGTCATTACTGATTCCCAGTAAGTTTTAACGGCTCAGTTTGACTCAATCGTAAGGTGCTTCAACTCAAAAATTCAAGAATTAAATTGTCAGCTAAATATTTTTGCAGTTCTCTTATAATGCAGATAGCCCCTGTAAATCAAGGGCAGGAACCAGGGTGGTTAATTGATTTACCCTCGGAGAAGTCCCTGCTCGTAGCATTGTACTTTTCAAAGGTTCTGCAACTTTGGGGGCAGGGGCTGCAGTGCTGAAGAATTCTGATTTGTCCAGTACTTGCATCGTTTTATTTCATCTGCCATGTTTAAAATTCCGCTTTTGCTACTAGCGATAGTCTCCTTTCCTGTGTGGATTTAATCCATTTGTAAGCAATAAAGAACGATGAACAAAAGCACAACTTGAACGTCCTCCATGCTAACACCCTGGCCACACATCCTCTGCTGCTGCACTTGTGTCTGCCTTTTTATTCGGTGCCCATGTTAACGGATTGAAGCAGCAACACAACGCGCATCGTCTTTTATACAGTCTCTGGTTGGCAGTGACGCCACATCTCAGATCAGGAATCTCGCCTTTTTTTGCACCTGACGCACGCGTCTCTCTTTACAGATTAATAATCTGTTGATCGTTTTGGCATCATACCAGCAACATTCACTATAAACTCTTTGAAAATAAGACCTCCCACAAGCGTGTTTGAGCAAATCATGTATTTATTTATTAAATACATCATAAAATGACATGTGTATAGACTGTAGGCTATGGGCTTTTAACTGTTATTCCATACGTCATTGGTCTGATTTGCATAACCTTGCGGGTAATCAGACTGCGGTCGATACACAGACGACAATGGGCCACATGAATGAACCTTTTAGTTCTTCGAAAAGGAGTGCCTGGAACAAAAACATCCTGGTACTTCTGATCAGCTATTTTGTCATCTTGATTCTCATTTTGCTGACTTTGTGACCAAGTTCCTTATTAGATTTGTTTGCATTTCTTCTTGCTGACTCTGCTTTTTTCTTTCTCAACAGATTTCTCGGGTGGAGTTCGTGCACTCTAAAAACCTCATCTATAGAGATGTAAAACCTGAAAACTTTCTTATCGGACGGCAAGGGAATAAAAAGGAAAGCATTATCCACATCATTGACTTTGGTCTGGCCAAAGAGTACATTGACCCCGAGACCAAAAAACACATTCCATACCGGGAGCATAAGAGCTTGACAGGCACTGCCCGATATATGTCCATCAATACGCATTTAGGCAAAGGTGAGATTCATTTTAAAGCTTTGGTTTTTGTTCTTAAGTGTTGATAATGTAAGCTGGTTTGGCACTCTGTTCTTGAAGTGTCTCAGTGACATGTTATAAAATCTATTGATGCAGAGCAAAGCCGGCGAGATGACCTGGAGGCCTTAGGCCACATGTTCATGTATTTTCTTCGTGGGAGTCTACCTTGGCAAGGACTGAAGGTATGCCAAGGACACAAAGGCATTTCAAAATCTGTTATGTAATTTGTTTTATCCTATGTTGGATAAAAAAGAAGTACCATATCTGAGAGCTCACTAGTGATTTTATTTCAGTCTGAAGCTATCCCTATAGGGGAGAACGGGGTAAGTAGGCACACTTTTTACTCTAGTGAGAATTGCTCATCACCAAAACATCTGTCAATAGCCATTCCTACATTAAATTGAAGCTTAAGGTGTTGGCTTGAAATGTGTGTCTCTCTTTTTTTCCAACTTATTGTAATGAAGAAGTAATTTACCATCAAAGACACTCTGACACATTGTGACAACCAACCCCATCAAGGGGTCGGTTGTCACACACTATGGGGTTGTTTGTCACAATGTTATCTTAATGGGAAAAATCTTAAAAAGAAGGCAATGAGGCAGAACCAAATTTGAAAGTTTAATTGCATTGTCAAGTTGACAAATAGGCCTACATAACTTACTGTAGCCTTGGCAGCTGGTCTAGTTTGGGATGCACTGGGTTGTTTTGATTTTGTTGCCCTTTTTTCTTTTGCTTGCTAGCTGCCTTTTCCTGCTCTATTCTTTCCTTCTCTGGGGTGTCAGTGAGGATACAGCTTGACAATTTCTTTCGTTATTGGGTTCCTTTTCTGGCTGCAGCCTTGAGATAACATGTGACAACCAACCCCCCAAAAAATTTGACGACCAACCCCAACCTGAATTTCTTGCTAGCATCAAGGCCAACAACCATCTGGCAACTAATTAGCTTGCTAACAACAATCTAAACTATAGCTTACCCTTCACACTTTCTGAGGGTAACAAGTGTTTTGTTATAAACCCATTGTGTAAAAGCCTAGAAGAAAAATACTGAGAAGCAAAATATTTTGAATTTGACATGAAAAACACAAAACATCCTCTCACCTGAAATGCAGCTGTCTTCCTCCAAGGAAGTCTATGTATGTGACCTCTGATCCCAATTCTGGACCTTTTTTATACAACATTTCAGAGCTAGCGCGCTCTGGTGGCGAGATATAACGAATGTGACATCCAACCCATGTGACAAATTACCCCGTTCTCCCCTATATATATATATTAATATTAATTTAGTTACAAATATGTGTCACTTCCATTAGACTGTAGAGTCAGGATTTTCTTTTAAGCACTCAGTGTTTGGAACTGATTATTATTGCTCTTTAGACATGAACATTGGTTAATGGGTTTTTCTGTTTTGATTTCCCTACAGGCCGATACGTTGAAAGAACGATACCAGAAGATTGGAGACACAAAACGAAACACTCCCATTGAGGTCCTCTGTGAGAACTTCCCAGGTAGACAGTTGATGGCTGTAATATACTTAAGTATCACAATCAGGCATGCAAACTTGTCACCTTTCGGCGAAATTCGCCGTTTTGGAAACTAAATTGGCCATCTAGATTCGTGGAGATCCGTTGAGAAAACACTTTTTTGGGGGGAGGGGGTCTGATGGCCAGCACTGTGTGTGTGGTGTGGAGCGGAACATGGACATGGAGTGACCATAGTGACTAACTATGATTGACGGATGTTAACTCCTATCATATGAGATTTGACGGTCATTTGGCCAATCGGAAACAGTGTTTGTCATTGAGGGGCGGTGACATCAGTCAGTCAGAGCATCTGCAAGAAAGTTAACATTTTTTTCTCTCCAAGTCATCGGAGCGTTCAAGTAGCCACAGCCGCAGTACTATTATTTTACCGTGTTAATGTGCCTACTAGTGTTGCCACCTGTCCCGTTTTTCCCAGAATTGTTCTCTTTTTTCACCAGCTGTCCCGGGAAAAAATAAATCTGTCCCGGCCGTTTTTTTGGGGGAAATGCCAAAACCTCATTTGATTTCCTTCGTCCAGTAGTTAAAGGCCTACTACACCGGTTTGAATATGAAGGTGTATGGAATTCTGAGATCCTATGTAGTATAAATGTGCAAAAAAAAAAAAAAAATCGGTTCATCCTAGCCTGAGAAAAGGCAGAAAAAGTGTTTTTTTTTAACCCTATATTTCTCTTTCTGTGATGTCACGAGAAAGAGAAATATAGGGTTAAAAAAACACTTTTTCTGCCTTTTCTCAGGCTAGGATGAACCGATTTCAATTTTTTTCGCACATTTATACTACATAGGATCTCAGAATTCAATACACCTTCATATTCAAACCGGTGAAGTAGGCCTTTAAGGCCGTTTCATACGGGCCGAGGCGTTTGTTGTGCCAACTAATGCATTCTCAATTGAGAGGCGAGCGGGGCCGGGCAGAGAGAAAGCGCAGCGTTCCGCCGTCAGGCGGCACGACAAGCGGACAGGGGTGGTCTCAACGATCTCGGGGCCCGTTTCAAGACCCAGTGTGGGGCCCCCCACTTTTTTTTTTTTTTTTTTTTTTTTTTTTTAAATAATGCTTGTGATTGCTCTCCGCGAAAATAAAATAAAAGATTGTGGAAACCATTTGGCCCAGACTCAGAGCCCATGGGCCCAGACTCTTAAAGCCCCCCCCCCACTCCTCCCTATCCCTATTCAACAGATAAAGGGTGGATAGATGCTTTTTATGAACAGTATAGAATTTACACATAGAAAGCTTATTACTGTATGTGTGAGGGGGGCCTTCAAGGCCCCTCATGAAGCCCCTAAAACAGAGCTAATAATGCATTTGTTTTGCACTTGGTTTTCTATTTTTCACCTACTAGTTGAGGGGCCTATGATGATTTATTTCCTTATTTTAGGTGATTCCTTTTTGGACCCTGTTATTGACATGAGTGACTGAGCTCTTTGACAATGCGACATGTAAAGTTACTATCAGTATTTCTGGCTTAGGGCCCCCCTGAGCCCTTGGGCCCCTGGGCCTGGTTGCATGCAATTCTCTTCTCAAAGTGCACCAAAGTGAATCACTTTTTAAATAAATTCAAGGAGTTTGCCAACCGTTGTTTTACAGCCATTTGCATTGCTTTATGCGCTCGCTGATTAACGGCCGCGGTTGGAGATTAACGTGTCACCTCAAGTTAATAATGTACTTTTGTCTATTGCTGTTCTCACGGTTTTTGAATGGTGCGTGGTGTTCTAGCCGACACACATGAGGTGAATGTAGTGATTATAGCAGATCAGCGCCGAAACAACACACTCACCTGCTTCCTCCACTATCGTCCCATTTTGCACCATTATGTTCCTGCGCACGACTGAGGTGTGTGTGTGTGTGTCCTTAATTCTCTTCACCAGAATACACCAAATTGCTTCTCTTAAATGTTCAATCAAAAAAAAATCTTCTGGGGGGGATACCCTCAGACCACCCTACCAGGGTTTGTTTTCGGACTTCTCACCTTTTTCATGGCTTAAGAGTTTGCATGCCTGCACAATAATAGCCAATTATATTCACATTCATATACTCTCCATGTTGAAGGTTAAACCATTATTTAAATGTTTTGTAATCCAGAGGAGATGGCCACATACCTGCGATATGTGAGACGGTTGGACTTCTTTGAAAAGCCCGACTATGAATATCTAAGAACTCTGTTCAGTGAGCTGTTAGAGCGAAAAGGATACACCTTTGACTACACTTACGACTGGGTTGGCAGGCAGATAGTAAGTAATCAACGTAAAATATTACCAGATACAATTTTTAGTTGGTCAACAATTTTCTTTAAGCATTTAACTGATAATTATTCCCCTCAGCCAACACCAGTGGGGTCTGTCCATATAGACTCTGGAGCATCTGCTGTAACGCGAGAGACACACAGAGATCGGCCCTCACAGCACCCACCAATAAGAAATCAGGTACCCCAGGTTTTTAAAAACTTTTAATTGATATCGTAAGTGTATCTGTGGTTTGTGAGGCTTTTGTTCCAGTGAAAGCAAAGGAGACATAGTTGAGTACCTTCCCCCTGCCTACAAAGTTGTTCACAATGAGTCTCACCTTTTAACCTGGCCTGCGAACGAGGGAAACTGTAATACAACTCAGGATTCTTCAGTTATCAGGACTTTATCGTCATCACTAAAAAAAGCTAATGTGCAACTATTATTTTCTAATGAGATGTTTGATTGATGATTGTCCGGTTAAATTATTATGGATTGACAAGTATTTCAGAACACCTCTGCTGGCAGCAGCCCACAGAGCTGAATAGGACGTTGTTTCCTTCTAATCATTCAAATACTTTTTTTTTTTTTTTATTTTTTTTTTTAGATATTTTTTGGCATTTTTTTTTTTTTATGCTTTATTGACAGTGCAGAGAGACAGAGGTGAAATGGGGCAGAGAGGGGAGTGACATGCAGAGAACGACCGCGGGTGGGAATCGAACCCGGGTCTGCTGCTGGGCCCGGCCCGGGAGGGGGACGCCTTACCAACTGAGCTAAAGGCGCCCCCAATCATTCCCATACTTTACTTCATTTTAAGTATACTGTGCAACTAAAGGATCATTTAGGATTACCTGATTTCTTATTTGATTTCTATATCCTATGGAAGAGGAGAGACTATTCTAAAATATACTCAAGTTGCCCAGTGTTTCCAAAATACTGCAGGTTCACCCTTGCATATGTTGTTGTTTGCCTTTTGGTTGCCTTAAATGCATGTTTCAGAGTGCAAGTTTCTGCACTGTATTTTCTACATATACGGTTTGGGAGGAACAATTGAGTTCCTCCCCAAAAACGAATGCCAAAACGTTTCTCAATAAGGTCACTTGTGCTTTAATAATAATTTGTATTGCTTTTAGAAAAACAACACAAACATCTTGTTTCATAATTTTTTTTAATTAAAAACCTATTCAATACTTAAGGTTTAATTTTTGTGTTAAAGTGCAATGGTTTAGGCCAAAGTTTGAGATAAAAGCTTACTTTCATCTGGCTTCAGGCGTATTAGTTCCTGGTTTAGTTCTCTGGCTGAAGCCTTTGCTCTGATTTTGATTCACTCTTTTTATTTTGTTGCATTTTTTTTTCTTCTCCATTTCTCATGCTGCTTTGCATGACACCTGGTCTTGCACACCCTAATACCCATCTTTCCTAACAAAATTATTCCATCACCTCCCCCACCCCCACCCCCTGCTCCCATCACACCCACAATCCCATCACCGACGCCCCTGACTCCTGAGCAGACAGCGGTCTCAGATCGACGAGGAGCATGGGAGGTGCAGCCCACACGCCAAGCAAACTCCTCCTATCCGGCAGCGGACAGGCACGGGGGCTCAGTGCAGGTATACACCCCTCACCTGGTCAACCAATAGCTCCCACCCAAATCTTTATGGAGTCAGATCTGTCTCATTAGATTCAATACAGAATAAATTCACTTTCCAATGTAGCCTGTCAATATGGGAAAAATAGCTCAAAGGCTTTTGTACTATAGCTATATCTGTGTTTACTCTGCATTTGTCTGTAATGTCCTTATTTTGGTTCAATTTTGTGTTTTATGGCTAATTGAGGCCATTCTTGCTTGTATTTCTAGACAATACTCAATAACATAATCAATGATCAATTAGATTAGATTATCCTTCATTGTCATTGCATATTAACATACAAAGACCAATCTACTCAATACTTATATAATATTTGAATGAACATTTGGGCATTTGAGGCAATTTTATAAATATTGATCAGTTTTGAATGGTGTTTTATGAATTGTTTTGATATTGCTTATTAAACTTACCATTTATGGTAAAATTAGAAAAGCAAATTAAACATTCAATTTTACCAGCCTTGTGCGTGTTAGACAGATCTATGACTATATACTACCCCCACCCCTTTATCCCTTGCTGAGAAGTGTTATTTTTCTGCAATACCATTATATGCATGTCATGCTGGTGCTACCCACCCCAGGTGTAAAGTGTGATTTTAGCTTTATGAACAGCAGACCTGGTTGGTGCATTTTGATCTCCAGTCCTCAAACTCTTCATGTTGCTTGGACATTCCTTGCAAGATCAAAAAGCCTCATGCATGGCATAGTGACCTGGCTTTGCCGGCTAACTGCATGCCCTTAAGTAGTAAAGTAATTCTGCTTAAAGGAACATCCTGGTAAAATTTGGGCTACTCCCCATCAGCCAAGATTGTCCCCGTCTACCACAAGCTCTGTTTGCTTATGTGTGTACTGTGTAGGCTTCAGTAAATCTCTGCCTTTTCTATGTAATGCCATTCACTATCATTCATGTTGAAAGGGTGTGGAGCTTTCATTGTTGCTAGGCATAAAGTTTGTATTTCATCAATGCAAAAAAAATATATATATGTGTGTATATATGTGTGTGTGTGTGTGTGTGTGTGTGTGTATGTGTATATATATGTATATATATGTATGTATGTATGTATGTATATATATATATATATGTATATATGTATGTATGTATGTATGTATGTATGTATATATATATATATGTGTGTGTGTGTATATATGTGTGTGTGTGTATATGTATATATATATGTGTATATGTGTATATATGTATATGTATATATATGTATATGTATATGTATATATATATATATATATATATGTGTATATATATATATGTGTGTATATATATGTATATATATATATGTATATGTATATATATATGTATATATGTATATACGTATATATATATATATGTATACATACGCTATGGTGAGTTTGTATTTCATCAATGCAAAAAAAATATATATATGTGTGTGTATATATATATATATGTGTATATATGTGTGTATATATATATATATGTGTGTGTATATATATATGTGTGTGTATATATATATGTGTGTATATATATATGTGTGTATATATATATGTGTATATACAGTATCTCACAAAAGTGAGTA
>CM049395.1:17667500-17815000 GCA_026929865.2 Hyperoplus lanceolatus
TGTGCTTGCAAACAAAGGCTTTGCCACTAAGTATTGAGTGTGTTTGGCCAGAGGGATCAAATACTTATTTCCCTCAATGATATACAAATTAATTAAAATATATTCTTTAAAGTTATTTTCTGGAATTTCTTTTTGATATTGTCTCTCCATGTTTGAATACATATTATCATAAATTTATAGACTGATCATGTCTTTATTAGTGGGCAAACCGGCAAAATCAGCAAGGGATCAAATACATATTGGACTCACTGTATATATGTATGTATGTATGTATGTATGTATGTATGTATGTATGTATGTATGTATGTATGTATGTATGTATGTATGTATGTATGTATGTATGTATGTATGTATGTATGTATGTATGTATGTATGTATGTATGTATGTATGTATGTATGTATGTATGTATGTATGTATGTATGTATGTATGTATGTATGTATGTATGTATGTATGTATGTATGTATGTATGTATGTATGTATGTTCACTTTATATGTTGGCGATGTCTCCTGCTTGTTTTTCTTCATCAGGCTAATCTCCCAGTGTGACTGGACTCTGAAGTGAAGGAAGAGTTGTGTAAAAGTTGACAATCTGCTTGTGTGTGCAACGCTATGGTGACTTGATCAACAGAGGTAGCAGTGCAAATGCTAGCAAGCTTAGTTGTTGCCACCCTTGGCGTACAAAGCATCGTTAGCTAAGGGCTTGACTATTCTGAGTGTATATAAAGATGGTTGTTAAATTTATGCATACTGTATAATGATTATGGAATTCCATGTGTTCTAGTGTAAACAATGTATTTGTTACATTTTTGAAAGCTACAGAGATATGACTCTACAATGACAGTCACACATTTTCCTCTAAAACCACCAAAAAAGACTGGAAACACCAACACTGTTGCTGATAATCTGGCTGGAGTGATTGCTTTTAATGAAAAAGGCAATCCCAAACGCAGTCCAAAAAACAAATGTCATTTAAAAAATGTATCATGTAAATCTTGTAAAATTACACTGAGCTGAGCCTACAGGCAGTGGTGATCAATAATAATAACTTCTTGGCTACACCGCAGCAAAGCGGGCCACTTTAAACCCAAAGTCGACCCTCGATCAAGTGACACCATTGGGGTGGTATGATGGCCCAGGGGAAAGAGGAACCAACTAGTTACCTTGAGGTTAGGGCTGGGCGATTAATTGAAATTCAATTTCGATCACGATTTTGGCTTCCCTCGATCATGAAAACAAGATAATCGTAATAAAAAGAGTATTGTGTCACACGCCGTGTCTTGTGTGGTAAATGCAGCGAACCCTTCTATGTGCGCTCTGCCCCGCCCGAACACTTTCGCTTTCAGCGATTGCAGTGTAATGGTTTATTCAGCATAAAGTTAAAGTACTTTTCCAAGACTGATGTTAAGTTGAATCACAAACGCCTTGCGCGAGCGAAATAGCAAGTTGCCAGTTGAAATTCCGTGGCGGTGGGTAACGGTGTCATTCACAGTAGCCCCTTTTACACAGCCAGTGAAAGCCGGGAATATGCTGGAATTTCGGCCCTCAGCCCTGCTGTATAAATGCGACTGTTGCGGAAGGAGGGAAGAAAGGTGCGAGAGATTGTTCCGGGAATTTTACTACCTCGGGGGGTAGTAAGATTCCCGACACAATCAGTTCCGCCTCTCTGTTTAAATGCGGCCAGCTTGTTGTTGCAGAACAGGGGGGCGTTTGACGTTCCATAGCCTACGTTCTAAACATGCGACCATGTTAGCAGTTGAAGGACGTGTGTTTAACATTAACCACGGCGGCCTGATGTCCTGTAAAAATCACCAAATAAAAGGAACGGCGTATAATCTAGCTGGTCATAAGGTCCGCTGCTCAATCCAAACCCCCATGCTTCATTTTGCAGAGTGTATGAGTCTATTTCTGCCCAGGGGAAGTTGTACAATGGGAAAGCTAGGCTAGGCTAAGCTAGGCTGCGACCAGTTACGTGACTTCACACACTGTGTGTCTGATTGGCAGATCGCTGCCCTTACAAAGAGACTCGCTCACAGCAAACCTGTCACACAAACACACACACACACACACAGACAGACACAGAGGTGAAGCAGTGAGCAGCGGAGTGATTTTTGTCATTTTGGTTAACAGTCCCAGAGATGTTGGCGTCGCGAGATCAACCGGCACATCGTGGGGACAGTAAAATACGGCCCTCTTACTGCAAGCTCCAGCACTTCTGCTCTCAATTCACCGGCCAGTGTTGTTTTGTAAAGCAGCTGACCGGCGTGGCGCTAAGTGTTTACGTCACACATGACGCTGTTTACAAGCACCTCTTTCATTCCGGACGCTGTGTAAAAGGGGCTACTGATGCGCCAGCAGGCCGGCGTTGCTTGGTTCTGTGTAAATAACACAGAAGCAAGCAAAGCCGGCATATTGGAGTGATGTTGTTCCGTCAATATGCCGCAATCTCTGAGTAAAAGGGGCTAGTGATACCTCGCCAGTGTGAGCAGCCGCACAGAAAAGCCCTGTGGCTTTACGGCTAAAATGAACCGGGTATATCCTGCCCGTTAACGTTGTTGATGTGGAAGGCTTCCGCGATCGGATTGCATTTCTTGAGCCCGGATACACAGAGCCATGTCGCAAAACTGACAGCGCGACAAGAGAAAATATACAGTGATCCGCCTCCCTCCGTTAGTTTCAGTCTACAACCGAACAAATTATAATAACCACCACGGACATCGTTTAAATAAAGCCTCTTGTTTTTATGATCTTTAGGGCTTTGATGAAAATCCTGATGTCTGAATATTACATTGGCAGCTGCTGTGCAGTTTTTTTTCAGCAACTCAACCTGCACTGTAAAAAAAAAAAAAAAGGCAATGAGTTGATCTTTTTGTAGATTCACACCTCCTCAACGTGCAAATAAATGTGTTGTTCACAATCACATCCCTAGTAAAATGTTCATTTTAATCTTAGATTGGAAGGTTTCACTGTTTATTTATTTAGGGTGGCGTTTTAGTTGTAGGCTATGTTTGAGGAGCACATTTGGGAGTTTAATTTATGCAATATTGAAAGAATTTACAGAATTTTCAATTTGGGGCATCCCTACAGTGAATAATCGTCTTTAATAATCGTGATTACAATATCAATCAAAATAATCGTGATTATAATTTGCCATAATCGAGCAGCCCTACTTGAGGTTGCAGGTTCGCTCCCCAGCACCGGACAAGAGGGTGTTTTTTGTAAAACTAGTGGTGGCTGGTATTACATACACGGTGCCCACCATCTCTACCGATGGTACACTGAGCAAGGCAACCCCGAACAGCTCAATCCAGGGGCACGGTACTTAGGCTGACCCTGCGCTCTAACCCCCTCCTAAGTGTGGTTATTTATTATGACGATATGTGAGAAGACAAATTTCAATGTAGCTATTGAGTGATAAAGTAACTTATAAAAAATGTAATTAAGCAGCGCCTACAGTTCTAAATTGCATCCCCTTTACTGTTATCACTGCAGATCAGCTTTTAATATTCAGGAATTCACATTATAGAAACTGGCTTATGGTTAACCTGGCACCGCCCGCCTACGTACATCCGCTCAATTGTCATTTCCCTTCAGTATCAGTCTGGGCTTGCGGTATATTAGTGGGTTTCCTCGCCAGATTTTTTGGCGGTCCAATCAGCGAACAGAGGGAGTGGCTGAAAACAATGACGTTGAGTTTCAATTGTTGTCAGAAGCCGGCGCGTGACATATGTCATGAGTCACGACCAAACATTATGCGATTCGTTGGCAGATCCAGAGTGGCACTGGGCAGATCCAATAGTTTTAAACATCAACAGACACCCTCCTTCGAGTGAGTTAACGTTTGTCAATTGAGCGATTCCAGACCCTCTATACAAATGAAATTAAGTACGATGGTCTGGTAGGACCAGGCTAGCTTATGGTAGGTATACTACTTCCAATAGTCACATCACTCTGATCTTGCACCTCCTCTTCCCCAAGACAAAGTTCTGATATAGGTTACCTGTGCTAAGTTGCTGTACGCGCGGCTAGAGCTGAAGCACAGTTGATCCATGCCAAACTGATACGGGAGTATTGAAGTTATGAAGGTCTAACCTGCTAAAATGGGAAGATACATAAAAACACACGCCACGTTAAGAGCATGTGAACCTGTCGGCACTGTGCGGGAGACACTTCCCTCTCCGTCAACTGATCGCTGTCCTCTCTATCAAATGTAATATATTGGCTCGGGGCTCCCTGTCAAAATCAAATCGTTTTCTTAAAAAATGTGAAGCTGATGGCGAGAGCACATTTATTAAGAAAGATTAGGCACAGAGCTTCCTGCATTTGTGTTGGATCGAGGTCGGTCCATATTCACTCCACAAACTAACTGCACCAGAGTTTGTTTGGAAGCGCACCAATACCACCTCTTCAGCTGGGTCTCAGTTCGCTTGTTTGGTCCGCAACCGAGTGTGATTGCTGTATTCACACCTGCCTGAAAGATGCGCACCGAGGGTAGAAGCGCACCTGAGTTTGTTACAACCAAACTAAACACCTCAGATGGGAATACGCCCTAAGATGAAGCAGTTTCCATTTATCCCAGTAGATTTGTTTAGGATCCTTAAGTGGCCATCACTTGGTCCCAAATTCTCTTTAATTGACTGCGGCAGTAGTGTGGTATATCGTAAAGTTGTTTGTTTTCTGTGTTAAGGATTTGTCAAAACAATAATTAATTGTTATGATGAGAATGTGTTTTTAACCCGTGAAGCTCTATCTCTATCACAGCAGGACCCGTTGTTCACTTTGATTCTGCCTTATTGTATTTTAACTGTCTGTGCCACAGGTGGTGAGCTCGACCAACGGGGAGCTGAACGCAGACGATCCGGCCCATTCCAACGCTCCCATTACAGCTCAGGCAGAGGTGGAAGTGGTCGATGAGGCCAAGTATGTTACATACACCCGCCACCACACTTTTCTCCATTTCTATCTCTCGCTTCCTCTCTCACCTGCTCTTCCCCTCTCTTGCCGTCTCTCCCGCCTTCCTCTCTCTCTCTCTCTCTCTCTCTCTCCTATGCATTGGAATA
The DNA here is from genome assembly GCA_026929865.2 of Hyperoplus lanceolatus. Classification (NCBI taxonomy): domain Eukaryota; kingdom Metazoa; phylum Chordata; class Actinopteri; order Uranoscopiformes; family Ammodytidae; genus Hyperoplus; species Hyperoplus lanceolatus. Next base: position 17,672,560 of record CM049395.1, read on the forward strand.
GTGACAGCCCCCACCCCTAGCTGTCATCCTGCTCCTGCCCCTCTTGTCTTCTGTCTCACTGTGTGGGCTTTTGATCTGTACTGCTGCCTCTCTCTGTGCTGTTCTCTCAATACAGAAAGCAGATGCATATTAACTTCTCAGTGGGAGATAATATGAGTTCTTATTTCTGTAATTTAAGCAGTCAAACACTGACATAGGCCTCACTGGCAGCCATTGCGGATGTTACTTCACTGTACTATCATCTTGTCTTCAACAGTACCAGTAATTCTCAATGCCCCTTGCGATGTAAATTCTCTCCGTGTGCCAGTTGAGATCCACCAGATTGTCCATGTGGTATCTCAGTCACATGGATAAAGATAATACACATGATGTAATTTTATGTGACTCTCACTTCTTTCTCTCCCACTGAAAGGCAAACATGTTGTCTCAAAAGAGATCTATTTAGTTCTTCCCACAGCAATTGGAAAAGGCCAGACTGATCTCTGGGAGAAACGATGTGAATCAGGCTGGTCTTGCTAGGCTTCATCAAAGCCGCTACAGAATATAATTCCCCTCAGCTTGTCTCCTTCTGAATCTCCCAAAGGTTCATTCACTTAAATATGTTCTCATTTCTCCCCTGCCCAGAGGTCGGCCCTTCGTTCTGTTGTCTCCTTTCACACCATTGTTTTATATGATGATTTGTGGGTTTCCTGATATAAGAACAGGAAATAATGGATGCACGTAGTATGTCTGATATAATTTAATTATTGTTTTGCCTTTTCAAAGGGGATTACAAGGTTTCCATATGCATAATACCACAAGAGTTGTCGTCTCTTTCATATTTTTCAAAGTATGTGTAGGATCAGGTTAAACTTACTCTGGATTTAGTCGTTATGATTAAAGGAACATTTATAATGGAAATGTGCCACAATCAACCTTGTGTTAGTTATTGCAATTCACAAAAATCTTTCAAATCTCTAGCCACAGATGTTTTCATACTCCTAACTTACACATTACTAAAATGTTAAGTGCCACACACACAATTATGGATGGAGTTGTTATGAATGGTTGAGTCAGCTCAATCTTTAATTTCTTTCCATTGTCAGTGGTGTTCCACCAACCTCTATCATGATGGAGATGAGCATGAGTCTGACATAAAGAGATATTAGAAGAAGTTCCAAAAAAGGACAATTACAGTAGTAATGGAGGAAACACATGGTTTGATACCGAATTGTATGGTAGAAATAATGAACTTAACTTCCAGTTCAAATGTGCTTTAGACACTGCTAAAAGAGTCGATGTCATGTAATCTTTTCTCCTTTCTAACCTCTCAAACCTTCCCTCTCTGTAGCCACCTGTTTCCTGTTTGTGTGCATGTTTGTATGGCATGTGCCCAGTCCCATCATCGTGGTCTTGCTATATTAATCTTTCTTACTTTTCTCTTTACACTCTTTCCTCTCTTCTTCTGTAGCTGCGTGAAAATGCTCAACCTGTGGTGAGTCCCTCTGTGCTAGTCCACATCAGACTCATGGGACAGGAAGTGGACCGACCTAGGCTGCGCCCAGTGGAGATGATTTATAAAATTTCAACTTCTCTGATTGCTACAATAGTGCCATATACGTCTTAGAAGATAACTATACAGTACACAATGTTAAGGATAGAGTCTGCCTTTTTCCCTCTACCGCCCGATGTTGATAAGTAGCAGATGGGTTAGCAATGTGAGCAAGCAGGCTAACTTAAAACATGAGCAGATGTCACATCAGGATAGAAAAAACAAACAAGACCTGCTTTGATAAAAGTTGACTAAATCCTCTGTTTTTTAGGCCCCTGTAGTATTTATAACCAATGACATATAACTCTTTTTGGAAGGTCTTTAATCTCTTGTTGCATGTTCCACCAATATTCCTTATTAATGAATTGTTCTAAAAAAAACAGTCACTGTCCTATGTCTTGGTCCACAGCTTTTTTCTTGTCCTTTGTACGTTTCTACTGACCATTCAGGCTCACCATGTCTCGTGCTCTTTGTGTGCACTCCTCCATTGTTTTTTGCAAAGGAGAAATATTTCCTTCAGAGTCCCTCCAGCAGTTTGTAGTCCAGTCCCATCTGCCCTTATTTATCTTTTCTTAAGAAAATGGAAGGAAGTGAACAAGCATCCATCTTGTATTTGATGCTAATATTTTACTAATCAAATCTTTTGCCAACTGCAGTTTTTCCACTTTTAAGATCATAAACAATTTGTATCTGACTAGATTTGGAAGTCTTTAAGGGAGGCTCTTGTTATATGCAACACTCATTTAAGCAGACCTCTCGTGTTGTGTCTTTTTGCTTCATCTGAATCCTTGTCCCATCTACATATTGGCTTACTGTCTGTCTCTGTCTGCAGGTGCTGCTGTTTCTTCAAACGAAAGCGGAAGAAGAACACGCCGAGGCACAAATGATGGTTTATCATCGGCCTGAAACGTTCTAGTTGATTGTGATTTCAGAAATCAATATGGTCCCATTCAGAATAAAAGAGGGAGACAACTGAAAGATCATGATTGAATTGTTCCCTGGAAGGAGACCAGTTAAAAATGGTTTGTTGAGATGTACAAGACGCTTGTCTTTTGATGGGAGTCCTTTTTTCATTATTTTTTTCTTTTCCTCCTCACATGTGTGGCAATATTTTGCAGGCCAGTCGTACAAATGGGGAACTTTTTTGTTGGAATTCTGCAGAGAATTATCCTTTTTATTTTATTTTTTCTCTCCCCAAACCCCAATCATTTTGATTTTTCTCTCCATTTGTAACTTCTTTTCTTTATTTTTTTGCTCATGTTTCTCCTCTGAGATGTTGCAAAGGAAGAGACCTCCTGTGGAATCTTGCCACCTTCAACTAGTTGAAAACTGTTGATTTCTCCGTTTGACTCACAAAATCATGTTTTGTTTTCCCCCTCTTGTCAAGTCCCAGCTCAAAGTGGTTTGCCCCTGGTTAGTTTGCTGACTTGTTTCGACTCAAAGCCCTTTTGGTCGTTCTTGATGTGGGACTGAATGTAAACCTGAACACACGAGGAGCCAAGAGTGTAACTGACTAACCTCACATAAGGGCACAAAGAGCATCAGTCTGCCATTTGAGGCCCCTGCACTTTTTTCTCCCTCCAAAGAGGTCAACCCTGGCACTGGGAACCGGGCCTGAGCGAACAGAAGACCAGTGGACGCCTCCTGCACTGTGTTCTTTTGGGGACGATTTCTACTCACGCTGCTGTCAAAACACACTACAGTGTCTTTCGATTCATGCAGTTTTCCTGTTGGCTTTGTGATGATGAGTGGCAACCTGATACTTATATGGGGGGAGGAGGGGACATGCTATTTATGCTATTTATCTCTTGGTTGTCACCAGTTTTCCTACTAATTCTAAAATCATACACACTGAATGTATGGACAGAAAATACTGTGCCGTAGGAGCATTTATATAATCTGTCATGCGCATGGGAAGGAAATTGCAGTCAAGGATTTTGACCAATGTTTTAAAAAAAGGAAAAAAGTTTGACCAAAACTAAGAGGATTAGAAGATGGGAGGGTCTTAAATGTTGTTTATCTTAATAATGTGATGGTTAATAATGGGCTCTTCACCAGTACTCACTGGCTTTGCAGTGACGAAAGAAACTGGCATGATGTGCTTTGGAGATTGAATCACAGCCTCTCGACGCTACTGTCCAATGCCTTAACCCTGACGTCCAGTCCACCGCCACAATACATCACCTCATCCGTTGGATGAACAAAGTTGGCAGTATGACGGTTATGAGATTTCTATGCTGCGCAATTCTTTGGGGTCACCTGTATAATAAAGCCCGAAGTTGCGGACTGTTCCCGTCTAGTGTCAGAATAGTTAAGGACTGGACTTCCCTTGTTACAGTGACAATGTAGGTTCATCAGATAAACGTTTGGTGTAATCTGTAACGGTGGTAAGACATCCCTACCCCTGTACGTGTCAAGTCTGAAAACCCCTGTTTGGACGACTGCTGAAACCCCCCCCGGTCCATCTCTTTCATGCAGAGAGAGAGAGGACTACCTTAATGTCAGTGTGAGCTTGGGCGTATAAGAAAACGTGTCCAAACCTCTTTTTTTTAAACATTTTTATTTAGTGTCATGGAGGACTGCCTTGAAAAAAAATCCTCAATATGTCACCTTGCCTATCCTCCAATCAGACTGAAATCCCATGCATAGGTGTTTTATTTTATTTTTATCTTGTCAATGTGAATTTTGTTAATGCAATTTTTTTTGTTTTTCCATTCCAAATAGCCATGGTTTTATGGGGAAAGAGAGGGTAACAAAAAAAGCTTGAGACCATGACTGCACTACATTTGTTGACCCCTGCTTTCCCTGACAAGACCCTGCCTTCTTACTAGATTATACCTTCTATACTGTACTTTAAAACGTGTTTATTACTTTAATTGTAGCTCGTGTGCTAGGTCTTCCCTGTAGGATGCAGGGAATACATTTTAAATTGTTTTTTTGTGCCCTGCCACAGCCCCCCCACCCCCATCTCTTCAGTGTGCAAACAAAAACACACACGCATGCACACACTCACAAAAACATGCAAGTCCTAACTGGCTCTTTAATCATCTTAAATTTAACATTTTGTGGACCTGCCTCATCGTTGTAGATGTTACAAACTATCTCAAATGAATCAGTATGTAAACCTGCTTGTTGCGTGTATTTACACTGTAAAGCGTTACTCCGGGGTCTAAGTTATTGTGTTAATGAAAGTACTTGAATATGAAAAATCTACGGGACCTTTTCTGTCTGTTTCTGTTATTAGTTTCTTGGTCATTGTCATCTTAAGTCCATTGGATTTTGAGGGGAATGGTGGGAGATCAGGCTATTTGAATGACATGTATTTATTAGTTGGAGATGTCTTAGTGCCTCTTGAGTGTGTTGGACAGGTGGCGTTTGTCAGACTCACCTGTAGAGTCCTGTGCTAGCTGGTGTAAATGACCGAGTGATGGGTTGTTGTTTTTACCCTGAAGAGGTGAAGTAAGATGATGGTTTGGAGGTTAAAAAGCCCCTTTTCTTTCTTTATGTGACACATTCACTATAATGTATTTTGATGTGGTGTCGGCAGCATCATTCATTTCTTTCAGACCCAAACCTGTGACATCTTCTGCCTTTTGATTCTCCCCTATAAAGCATCAGCGGCACCCGGACTGTTTCGTTCCAGCTACTTAGGAAAAAGTTTGAAAGTATTTTTGTGTAGGGAGATGGATATCCAGACTATATAGCCTTCAATGTTCCCCCTTGAGTTCCCGAGTGCCATTCCTGAGTCGACTACTAGCCCATGCCTTTTACCTGTGCCAGGAAAATGTAAAGTTGAATGTTTTTTTTCGACCATCACATTCCACCTTGTGTCCTTGACGTGTCCACTGTCATTTTTTTGAAGAAAATCGCAGAGCAACACGGCTCAAATCATTACCAGAAAGTGTTGTCAGATATGTTGAATAGAAAGAAAGTGTTTTAAGAGTCGTTTTCAACATTTAACGGCCAAGATTAATATTTCAGAGTTGAATCTTTTCCGGGTCATCTTTTGCGGCATCTGCTTCTTCCTTAAACTGTGGGTCGCCTTTACTTGCAGCTGAAATTGGTAGATTTAGATATATTACTCAGATGTATTTACTTTTTATTCTGCGGGCCTCGTACAGAGCAATATAGGAGTACTCTGTATGGTTTGTATCTGCATGGCTTATCTGGAGACGACAGCAAGCGGTCTCTCCAGTGAAATTCCCCACCTGTAGGGCTTGTATACGGTTGGGTCAGTGAGACATTATGGCTTCCAGTCCTCCTGTAAAGTAAATAACTTGTTTTGTGTCTTCTCACAGCACATTCCATTTCAGTTCCCATTATTTCTGATGGACTTCACTTCAGTTGTACTTGGTGTTTCATGGCTTTGGTTGTGTGTAGCTCACATTCCTGTGTGTCAAAACTGTGTAAATCAAAGCAAAGGACAGTTAAAGTGTGAATGAATGGTGTAGGTCTTTTGGGGTTTTCTGGCACTTTTTCCTTGTTGCTGTACTGTAGAATTGTCTTGAATTTACTGTACATTTTATTTCTTTGAGGGAGAGGTTTAGGGTGACATTTACTGCAATATTGTGATGATTATTTGTAAATTGTACAGAGTTCACAATTATACTCTTGTTCTTTATGTTGGGAATCCATTTTGAAATATGTATTCTTTGATTTTTCTTTGTCCTCTCAGACTGTGGAAAATCAAAATTGTACAGCTCCAAGAGTGTGTCCTCCCCTCAGCCTTTTTTTTCAGAGCTATGATTAAGAGAAATCTTAACTGTAAATAAATATTACTGTGTTGAAATATGAATGTCACTTCAAAAATCTATTTGGATGATTTAGTCAAGGGCTTCAAGAATGAAGGACCCACATTTCCTATTTTTATGGTTTCATATTTTTTAATTTACAGAAAGGTAATGGTAATTTTTTTTCTTATCTGAGATGATTTTTATGTTATTTTTCTCTCTCTCTCTCCTTGGTCTCATAATACAATGTTTCACACATGAACCTTATAAAAACACTTTCTATTCCCTCCACACCTAAAGGGAAACTCCAGTTTGCACCCTTTTTTATGTAAAATAAAAGATCTCGCCACCTTGTGGGAATGTCTGCTGTGAGATTATTTTGTACTGATTGTGTTCATGGATGGGAAACGAGTTTCAGCTGAGTACTGTCAGCAGTTTAGCCTGGCGTATTTTTATTTTAAGGGGTATAGGCTACATACACTGTTAAAAAAAAACAAATGGAACACTTAAAAACACCCTAATGAAATAGTACAGTTAAATCTTTATTCATTACATAGTGGAATGCGTTGAGAACAAAATAACATGAGAATGATCAATGGAAATCAAAATAATTAACCCATGGAGGTCTGGATTCAGAATCATATTCAAAATTAAAGTGGAAAATCAGATCACAGGCTGATCCACCTTCTGTGGAAATTCCTCAAACGATTCAAAATGAAGCTCAGTAGTGTGAGTGGCCTCAACGGGCCTGTATAGTACAGGCATTTTGTGAGAAAATATGGGTGGACCTCTCAAAAATTGCAACAGAAGCCATTTAAACTGTTTTTGACTCATGAATATGTAATTAATAACATACTAAAAGTCTTAAGGAATCCAAGTGGTGGAAAGTTATTTTCTAAGGGGTTTCTTAACCATACCTTTAAGTCAATTTTCGGCTTCCTAAAGTACTGTTTTATGGTAGATGGGATATGTGCAAAATTGTTAACCTTTTCAGAAAAGCTTGAAACTTGGTACACTTATACAGTTTGGGGCTCTGAACATTTTCAGATACTAAGCCATTGCAACATTGAATCATGGTTGCTATGGAGACCATTTTACTTTCCCCCATAGCCTAATTATGCATTTTTCATCATAACTCCTGAACCAAACATAATACCACATAACTAGTGATGTCTAACCCTATGTTTTCATGGTCAGGGATTACTATGATACCACACAACATCAGAAACAGTTAAGGTCAATAGTTAAGGGTGAATCCAATGATATTTTTTTTAAATATATACATACATTCTTTTCTGATATTACTGTGGACTCATTACTGTCCATATCAACCGACAACTTTGTTTAACAAGAGATATGGTACAATGCATGTGCAAATAAATGATTGACTATGAAGTCATAATATTGATTTGATTTAACTTTCTTGCCATAAATGTATTAAATGTTTTCAAGATAACAATGTCAAGTTATTTTTGGGTAAATGTTGCCTTTATTAGTTAGAGAGAGAGATCAGAACCATATGATCCGACAGCAGACCTGGAACTCATGGAAAACTGCCATCCTGTTTGTCTCACAAAGGCCAGCATGGTCTAGTATGATGCAATTTGCACAGCATGGCAATCACCTGGGGTAAACATCCTTTGTGTTTACCCCATTGGTTGATATGAGACGTAGTGACCCTACATGCATCTACTCCGCATGTAAGTTCCTATGTGAACATGCCCACTGCCACAATTCCACCCCAATCATCAAATTTTATCAACCAGCAACGAGCAACCACTGGTGGAAGGCATTTTCTTATGAAAGCAGTTGAGCCAGAGGTTAGTGACTTGGGGGCTTTCACACTGATATTAGTTGTTGGGGTCCATTGGGCATGTTATGGTTGATGCTGGGAAGAGGAAGTGATAATGATTTTCTATGCAGCCATTGTGCACATTATGACAAGGAAGATGTTTGGATGGGATTTGCATTGAAAGAGTCCTTAATTGCCTGATTCTGCCTGATGCACTTGTTGTAACTCCCCATTAGCTGCAAGGAGATCCAAAATACTACACTCAACAAAAATAGAAACGCAACACTTTTGTTCTTGCTCCCATTTTTCATGAGATGGACTTAAAGATCTAAAATTCATTCCAGATACACAATATTACCATTTCTCTCAAACATTGTTGACACATCTGTCTAAATGTGTGATAGTGAGCACTTCTGCTTTGCTGAGATAATCCATCCCACCTCACTGGTGTGCCACATCAAGATGCTGATCTGACATCATTTTTAGTGCACAGGTGTGCCTTAGACTGTCCACAATAAAAGGCCACCCTGAAATGTGCAGTTTTGTCTCACAGCAAAATGCCACAGATGCCACAAGCATTGAGGGAGCGTGCAATTGGCATGCTGACAGCAGGAATGTCAACCAGATCTGTTGCTCGTGCATTGAATGTTAATTTCTCCACCATAAGCCGTCTCCAAAGGCGTTTCAGAGAATATGGCAGTACATCCAACCGGCCTCACAACCGCAGACCACGTGTAACCACACCAGCCCAGGACCTCCACATCCAGCAGGTTCACCTCCAAGATCGTCTGAGACCAGCCACTGAGACAGCTGCTGAAACAATTGGTTTGCATAACCAAACAATTTCTGCACAAACCGTCAGAAACCGTCTCAGGGAAGCTCAACTGCATGCTCGTCGTCCTCATCGGGGTCTTGACCTGACTCCAGCTCGTCGCCGTAAAAGACTTGAGTGGGCAAATGCTCACATGCGATGGCGTCTGGCACGTTGGAGAGGTGTTCTCTTCACGGATGAATGTCGGTTTACATTGTTCAGGGCAGATGGCAGACAGCGTGTGTGGCGTCGTGTGGGTGAGCGCTTTGCTGATGTCAATGTTGTGGATCGAGTGGCCCATGGTGGTGGTGGGGTTATGGTATGGGCAGGCATCTGTTATGGACGAAGAACACAGGTGCATTTTATTGATGGCATTTTGAATGCACAGAGATACCGTGATGAGATCCTGAGGCCCATTGTTGTGCCATACATCCATGAACATCACCTCACGTTTCAGCAAGATAATGCACGGCCCCATGTTGCAAGGATCTGTACACAATAATTGGAAGCTGAAAATTTCCCAGTTCTTGCATGGCCAGCATACTCACCGGACATGTCACCCATTGAGCATGTTTGGGATGTGCTTGACCGGCGTATACGACAGCGTGCACCACTTCCCACTAATATCCAGCAACTTCGCACAGCCATTGAAGAGGAGTGGGCCAACATTCCACAGGCCACAATTGACTGATAAACTCTATGCGAAGAAGATGTGTTGCACTGCATGAGGCAAATGGTGGTCACACCAGATACTGACTGGTTCTGAGTCCCCAGACCCCCAATAAAGCAAAAAAATGCACATTTCAGAGTGGCCTTTTATTGTAGACAGTCTAAGGCACACCTGTGCACTAATCATGATGTCAGATCAGCATCTTGATGTGGCACACCTGTGAGGTGGGATGGATTATCTCAGCAAAGCAGAAGTGCTCACTATCACACATTTAGACAGATTTGTGAACAATGTTTCAGAGAAATGGTAATATTGTGTATCTGGAATGAATTTTAGATCTTTAAGTCCATCTCATGAAAAATGGGAGCAAAAACAAAAGTGTTGCGTTTATATTTTTGTTGAGTGTATATACCTGGGCACTTGAGGCGGATGGGAGTTAGGAGACAAAGGGGGTTAGTGGCGCACCTGATATTTTCTGTTTACCGTCAAACAACCATCAAATTATCGTCAAACTAGCGTCAATTACAACAGTTTATCTTTTCTTTATTTGTTTTCAATACCCTCGTTATGTTTTCAATACCCTCGTTATGTTTTCATTCATCCGTTGTTATCAAGATTGCAAGATGGCCGCCGTGCAGTCACACAGGTTGGCAGGCTCTGTGTGTATGCCAAAAAAACAAACTAAAAACCTCAAAAGATATCGGCTTTTGCCATCTACATGTCTCTTTATTGCTTTAGTATGTTCTTATCTACTCTTGTGCTTAACATTCACACAACAAATGGATAAAAACAGTGAACAAGTCCTCTACCCAGCAAAGAAGAGTCAACACCTGCTCTACACAAAACTACTGGACAATGGACGTGCAAGGCTACCCTCAGGTAAAGATGAACAGTCAGACCAACTTAAACCTTTCCTGGGAATTGCACATGTTCTGATGATACTGCTCCTGGCTGGCGATATTGAAATTAATCCTGGACCTTCAATGAACTCTTATTACCTGGATGCTAAACCACCACAGCTAACAGGGCCACTGCTAAGTGGGCCACAACTACAGCTAATTGGGATACAATCATGGCCAACAGGCCTTGATTTAACTGGGCAACAACCACACCTAGCAGGGTTACAATTACAGCTAGCCAGGCTTCATCCTCAGTTAACTGGGCTACAAGCACTACCAGCCAGGCTACAGCCGCAGCCCACCGGGCTACATCCTCAGCTAGCTGGGCTACATCCTCAGCTAGCCAGGCTACATCCTCACCTAACTGGGCTACATCCAAAGCCAGCCTGGCTTCAACCACGGCCAGCCGGGCTTCAACCTCAACCACAGCCAGCCGGGCTTCAACCACGGCCAGCCGGGCTTCAACCTCAACCACAGCCAGCCGGGCTTCAACCACAGCCAGCCGGGCTTCAACCACGGCCAGCCGGGCTTCAACCACGGCCAGCCGGGCTTCAACCTCAACCACAGCCAGCCGGGCTTCAACCACGGCCAGCCGGGCAACAACCACAGCCAGCCGGGCAACAACCACAGCCAGCCGGGCTTCAACCACGGCCAGCCGGGCTTCAACCTCAACCACGGCCAACTGGGCTTCAACCACAGCCAGCCGGGCCTCAACCACAGCCAGCCGGGCTTCAACCACAGCCAGCCGGGCTTCAACCACGGCCAACTGGGCTTCAACCACAGCCAGCCGGGCTTCAACAACGGCCAACTGGGCTTCAACCTCAACCGCAGCCAACTGGGCTTCAACCTCAACCACGGCCAACTGGGCTTCAACCACAGCCAGCCGGGCTTCAACCACAGCCAAATGGGCTTCAACCACAGCCAGCCAGGCAACAACCACAGCCAGCCAGGCAACAACCACAGCCAGCCAGGCAACAACCACAGCCAGCCGGGCTTCAACCACAGCCAGCCAGGCAACAACCACAGCCAGCCGGGCTTCAACCACAGCCAGCCGGGCTTCAACCACAGCCAGCCGGGCTTCAACCACAGCCAGCCGGGCTTCAACCACAGCCAGCCGGGCTTCAACCACGGCCAACTGGGCTTCAACCACAGCCAGCCGGGCTTCAACAACGGCCAACTGGGCTTCAACCTCAACCGCAGCCAACTGGGCTTCAACCTCAACCACGGCCAACTGGGCTTCAACCACAGCCAGCCGGGCTTCAACCACAGCCAAATGGGCTTCAACCACAGCCAGCCAGGCAACAACCACAGCCAGCCAGGCAACAACCACAGCCAGCCAGGCAACAACCACAGCCAGCCGGGCTTCAACCACAGCCAGCCAGGCAACAACCACAGCCAGCCGGGCTTCAACCACAGCCAGCCGGGCTTCAACCACAGCCAGCCGGGCTTCAACCACAGCCAGCCGGGCTTCAACCACAGCCAGCCAGGCAACAACCACAGCCAGCCGGGCTTCAACCACAGCCAGCCGGGCTTCAACCTCAACCACAGCCAGCTGGGCTTCAACCTCAACCAGCCGGGCAACAACCACGGCAAAAGGTCTACACAGTGGTGACTCAGTCTGCCATGCAGTCTGATACGCATGTTGACCCACAGCGTGTCGGACTGCAGGGCAGAGTGAAACACGCAATCAGTGAATCCTGCAAACACAGTGGTCGCGCTGAAGGTAAACAGAGACAATTTAGATTCTTCCAGACTGTAAATCATGCAAAGGTCATATGGGACTCAAAGACAAAACCAAAGGGTATTGTAGGAGGACACTTGAACATTCGAAGTATTATTTCAAAACAAGATCAGGTTCAACACCTATTAACAGACTCCAATCTAGATTATTTATGTTTGACTGAAACATGGCTTAACTGTAATATCCCAACACATATGATTGATGTACCAGGTTATGTATGCTTTAGGAAAGATAGATTGATGGGTAGGGGGGGTGGAGCAATGATCTATATAAGAGAGAGTTTTAAATGTAATGAAATTAATCTGGACACACCTTTGGAGTGTATTGCTATTAATGTTGTGTTGTCAACAAAAATGAAATTCAATATTGTAACCCTATATAATCCTCCATCGCATGGTGCCTCATTTTACCAGGATTTAGACGAACTACTTAAACAACTAAATTGTAGCTGTGAAACTATATTTTTGGGAGACTATAATATAAACTGGTTGCACAAAGGCAGCAAGCAAAAATTAAAAACAATCTATTCAAAGCATAATTTTCAGCAAATGATCAAAGGACCAACAAGACTAACTAAAGTCAGCAAAACCCTCATTGACTTGGTCTTTACAAATAGAATTGAGAGAGTGACAAAGACATACAATTTAATCACAGGCCTGTCTGACCATAATATGATTTTAATAGTTAGAAAACTAACCAAAAAACGTCTAAAATCCTGGTGCAATGGTAAACCAGAGTTTGCAGGTATTCCAAAGAACAAAACAACACAATTTGAAAACGACTTACGGAATATTTCTTGGGATGATGTTATACAATCTCACAATGTAAACACCTGTTGTGATACAATGATGAAAACATTTACTGATCTGATGCAGAAATACACTCAGAAATTGAGAAAGCCACGTCGTCCCAGGGCTTTACCGTGGTTAAATAAGGATATTCATCAACTAATGAAGAAAAGGGATTTTGCACTTAAACAGTCACTGGTAACAAAAAATTATTCAGACACACTTATTTTCAAAGGTTTAAGAAATAAGGTAACAAAGGAGTTGCGTATGGCAAAAACCTGTTACTTTGTGCAACTAATTGCTGACTCAAAAGGGAAAAGCTCAGCAATCTGGAAACATCTAAATACTTTGACTAATCGGGCACCAAATATGAAAAGATCGAATGTGGAATTAAATATAAATGGAACAGTTAGTAATGATGTATTGGAAATTGCAAATGAATTTAATACATTTTTCATAAAATCAGTTGAGGAACTGGCAACTAATTTCCGACCAATTGAGTTTGAGGATATACAGAGAGATCTCTCGACTTCTTTTCATATTAAAGAGGTCAATCAAAGTGAGATTGGTAAAGTTATAATGGAGTTACGGCAATCTAAGGCTAAGGATTATTTTGGATTGGATTCTTTAATTATTAAAAAACACAGTTCTGTTGTTCAAGTGCCAGTGACTCATGTTGTCAACTGCTCCATCAGAAGCAACACATTTCCTGAGCCCTGGAAAAAGGCAATTATAACTCCCATTCACAAGTCTGGTTCACCTGACCTGGTCTCTAATTATAGGCCAATTTCTATCTTGCCTGCACTCTCAAAAGTTCTTGAGAAAACAGTTGCTAAACAACTTGTGGATTACTTAGAAAATAAACATCTACTGCACCCCAAACAATTTGGATTCAGAGCAAGGTACTCAACAGAGTTGGCAAACTGCTACCTCACTGAAACTATAAAACAGTTGTTAGATGAGGGGAATGTAGTGGTGGCAGTATTCTTGGATTTGAAAAAAGCCTTTGATACCGTTAACCATGGAATTCTCCTTAATAAACTCAAAACATTTAATTTCTCAGATGAGGCAATTGCTTGGTTCCGTTCATATCTTAAACATAGAGAGCAGTGGGTTAGATCTAATTCTACCCTGTCAACTGTCCAGACTTGTTCAATGGGAATTCCACAGGGTTCTATTTTAGGCCCTTTACTTTTTAGCTTATATATTAATGATTTACCGGACAGTTGTAAAAAAGCCAGATGCCAAATGTATGCAGACGACACCGTGGTATTTGTGTCTGCAAAAACGACTCAGTTGGCAGCTAAAACTCTGTCAGAGGAGATGTCTGGTGTATCCCAGTGGCTCAGAAACAATCATTTGACCTTAAATTATAAAAAGACAGTGTCAATGTGCTTTTCAATTAAAAGAAAAGCCAATGAAAATTCCAGAGTAAAAATTGATGAGATAGAGATAGATCAAGTAGATGAGTTCAAATTCTTAGGTGTTGTTCTAGATTCTCAACTTAAATTTAACAGACATGTTAAGAAGCTATGCAAGACTGTCAAGACCAACTTAAATTGCTTTCGCCTTATAAGACAATATATACCTCTTAAGGCAGCACAACAATTTATGCATGCCATGATATTCTCCCATTTGTCATACTGTATAACCGTTTGGGGTCAAGCCAACCAAACAACAATGACACCAATACAATCATTATACAAACAGGCACTTAAAATAATGGATCAGAAACCTACAAGATGGCACCATTGCCAAATTTTAAAGAAACACAATTTGCTGAGTTTTGACAGCTTTTTAAACTTTTCATTTTTAAAGATAATGTTCAAGTGTGTGAACAACCTTGCTCCAGAAATACTCTGCCAAATGATAAATAAACTGGACAGCAGAATTAGAACTAGGGGTGCAACCAGCGGAAATTGTAGAACAGCCAGACGCAAAACCACATTCGGACAATCATCCTTTGTAGCAATAGGCACTAAACTATGGAATACACTACCAACAGAAATCAAAACATTGACAGAGCTCAAGGTTTTTAACTCACAAGTAAAACAATGGTTGAAACTGAATAAACCCTGTGAACATTGACACACACTCACATACACACATTAATCATTGTCCTTGTTTTTATTGTTTTTATTTATTTTTTTTTTTTTATTTTTTGTTTGTTTTATGTCTATTATGTATGATCCCTGTATTTGTATTCATGTGAATTTTTTTAGGAGATGCCTAATCAGGGACAGGGGTTGCAAATTAGTTTCGACTAACACCTGTATGCGTGGCATCTGTTTTATGTTTTTATAATATGAAACAATGTTTTAATGCATTTGTCCTTAATAAAGAAATATCATATTCTGCCTTCATTTATTAAACATTCAAACTATACTCATCACCGGACTTGCCTAATTGAATGACGTGTAAATGCCTGGAGCCCACTTAAGCCTCTTAGCAGCCTTTATTGGAGAGCTGTCGCTATAATCAGGGTCTGGATTTCCAGGCTAGTTTAAAGGTCAAAAATACACTAATTTCAAAAAAAGCAGTTGGTGGTACATGATCAAAAGTGGCATCTTAAGAGTTAATTTTGAATTGTGATTAATTAAATCACAACATAAATTGAACAACCCCTTCATGAAAAAAAAATTGGGAAAAATTATTGATCTTTCATAATTTTAATGCAGTTTAAAGGTCTAAATACATACATTTCCACTCACAGACACAGTGTAACTTTTTTTTTACAAGGCATAAGGGTTAACCTGGAGTTGCATTGTTATAACCCTTTATTCTTTTTAGAAGTGTATAGTCTTTCACAGTAAAATAAATGCTTTTCTACTTGAAGACCATCTTGTGACTTGCGATTTTAAGAACTGCTGACTATATTCTCATAAAATATTGTCATTTTGAGAAACACTTGCATCTTCAGTAGCCTTTTTTTAAATTTCATATTCTAAGTCCTTTTACACATAGGCTACAGCTGTATTTGTCAACTCATATAAGGGATTTCTTAATTAGTACCATGGTGGGGGGATTTTCAGCCTTACAGAAGTAAATTACAAGATAAACAAATAATTAACAGCAAAAAAGCTAAATGAACAGACAGCAGGATAGGCTAATATAAATATGTAGACAAACTGCACAGTTTAATGTTCATTGTAAATATACATAGGCTACATTGAATTCTCAGTCTAGACGGTAAGAAAAAAGATTGCCAAGTAATTAAGTTTCTTTTCAGATAAAAAAAAATCAAAGCATAAATGAAAATATTAATTCACAAACTACCTGATACACAATAAAGAATGCATTGTGTTGTTACATTTAAGGAAATAATACAACAAATGCAGTATAATTTAGCTTGTAATGCATTTTATTTTTTCATTGTGGCATTGCTTATTTTAGCCTAAGTAAAGGATTTAATAACTTTATCCCCGAGTGAAATATATATCCTATTTAATGTGTATTGCCATCTTCCTTGCCGTTCTCACCTCCCGCCGCTAAAGTTCGCTGTGGTCCGCGGCGTCTGTAATCTATAAACTTCCTGTATGAACATCCGTTGCCTCTCTTCCACCGGTCCGAATCAACATGGTGGGTACACAGAGAGTACTTCGCTTCAGCAGCCCTCACAATCTGTGTCAATCCTAACTGTGTGTCCGTCAACAAGGCGGTTTCAAGCATCAGTCTTCAGACACACGGCAAAAATATTTCTAAACGCTACAATCCGATGCATTTAAGTGAAGTTAAATATGTAAACAAAGAATGAATGTTGCTGTGTGATTCGCTTCAACGGGTTAAAACAAAGCTGTAATATCACTGATACATATGTATTTAATCCTAGTACATCTGATTTGTTCACTCTGTTCACTTATTTTGTTACAGAGGAAGACAGGCGTTCGAGTGTGAATGTTTTACCTTATAACTTCAGTCTGCAAGCCCATCACAGAACTTAATTGAACAATTGTTGGGATTATTCCTTCAGAACCACCAGTTTAAAACAGTTTTTATTATCACGTTGTATCCACATTTTATATTGTATTTATTTCTAGGGGTCTTACACAAATGTGTCCTATTGCTGCTGTTTTTTCCCGGTTCAGAAAGACATGCAGGCTTACTTTTAAGTTAAGATCCAGAGAGTCTGCATTAATTTTCTAATATTCAGTGATTAAATTGCTCTGTTATTGCATTTACATTCACCTTAAAAAATGTGTACCTCTTGCATGTGAGTGGAGAAACTTGATTTCATGTGTTTAGGAAATTCATTGTCATAAAACAAGTGGTAAAAAGCTGCTTTGATTTCAGACTTGAAATATAGTGACAATTTCATCTGAGTCATATGTCACTGGAGATGTTTTTGGAATAGTTACCAAAGCTTTTTCTTTTTTGCACAACATTCGTCAGAGCTAAAGATGAATAATTTGTAAGAATTCTATTTTAGATTAAACTATAGTATTTCCAGTTTGTGCACTATATCCAAGCCCTCTGGTTATTCCCCAGTTGTACGATAACTTGACGGATTCCCTGTATTTGGTTTCTCTTCAGGGGCGAGTCAGGACCAAGACGGTCAAGAAGGCCTCTAGGGTCATCATCGAGAAATACTACACCCGTCTGGGCAATGACTTCCACGTCAATAAGAGGGTGTGCGAGGAGATTGCTATAATCCCCAGCAAGCCTCTGCGCAACAAAATAGCAGGGTGAGTGGAGTGCGCTGCTTGTGTGTGTGTGTACGGCAGGCAAACGCAGCCTGGCTTTTGTTTGTGTGTGATCACGTTTGGTTTTATTGGTTGTGTATGATTTGAATCAGCACAAGTGATGGTGTGTGTTTGTTGCAGCCTGGTTTATATGGTTTTCATTATCTTTTTATAATGTGGTGCCTTTCTAGTGGCTTCTAATGCCATCGATACTCAATATCTCTTAGACTAATTTACCTCCCTCACTGTAGTGAGCGATATCAGAGGGAATGGTTTCCTGCTTTCAGTTTTATTCGGTAAAGAGAATAAGAGCTCTGGAGTCTCTTCTGGTACCGTTTGGTTGGGTCCACATCACATGTTGAGGGAGGAGGAGAGAGTAAAACAGTTGATGCCGATATAATTTATTTTATTTTCCCTTGTACGTTTCTTGCTCGAGAAGACTTAATTTTTAATCACTCTAAGTCAAGTCATCAAACTAAAGCCTCCTAGTTGCTGCTGCTGGATGTGCTTCTTGTATAAAGGTTGCAGGATGTGTAGTGTGATGTCAGTATGACTGAATAGGATAAAGTCCGTCAGTGTGAATGGAAACAGGGCGACCGTCCTGTAGAAAAATCATTGGTTGCGTTCCGAATCGCATACTTTCTACTATATAGTATGTAGAAAAAAGATTTAGGATGTCCCGATTCTTGTGGCCAGATTTAGGATGGTTAGAAGTACCCGGATGTCCTACTTCATGCGACCAAGATTGTTAGTGTTGAAAACAGCATCCTATTTGGGTGATTCTGACCCACAATCCAGTGCGCACGTGAAGTGACGTCACATTGACGAAGCCTCCATATGAAAACAAACGGGGATGCGACGGATATAAAAGCAAGAGGCAAGATCAAGGCAGAATGTTATGATGAAATAAGAGAGTAAAGTATGTCCCAATAGTATGCCTACTGCATCCTAACTAGATTTTTCTATCGTCGGATGTAGTATGTAGAATAGAAAAAAGTAAGAGTATGCGATTCGGAACGCAACCATTGTCACATTTTCCACACATTCCTTCTGTATGTCAGCTCTCAAAAATAGAAATACATTTTCTATTTGCAGTCGCCTTGAACCTTCAGGGCTGATTTCAAAATATAAGCTTCCAGTCCATTTATAATAATGTTTATAGTGGGTGCAGAGAGATGGCACAGTGAGTCAGCAGGCTGTATATGCCCTTAGATACACGACTGATGTTTCCTGCAGCTGTTTCTCTGAATAAAACATTTAAACCCGCTTTACAGAGTTATTCTGGGAATGGAGGCTTTTTAATGAGAAACTACATGTAATTGTGCTTGCGCTGAAGGGGACTAACGCGCCCCACACACATCCTACCTCTACTGCGCGTCTACCTTGCGTCTGACTTTTTGTCACTGACCGTGTAATCAACGTAGAGCGGACACACATCCAACCTCAGACGCACTGCTGATGCACGTCGGAGGCACGTCTGCAGCGACGCTTCCCTTTACCTCAGGAGGCTCGCCTATTTTTTTCTGAGAGCCGCGCGTCTCTCTCGGGTCTCTGTGCTTTAACTGATAGAGAAATACTCTGTTGACAGTCATACCAGCAGCATTCACTCTAGTTACACGATTTCCCGGTGTGTTTCTTTCAAAATAAAACATCCCTCAGTCGTATACGCAAATAATCCCTTTATTTCACGATTTAATTGTGCAATTGGCTGTTGGCACAACTGGTCTATCTATTTCCTCTTGAGTGCTTTTATTATGAAGGGGCAGAACGTAAGTGTCAGCCGTGTAAATGTGTCTGACTAAAAGTTCGATGTTGTGAGTGCTAGAATAAAGTGCAGTTCAGTGAATGGAGTTCCCGTATCTTTATTTCTACAATGACAAAGTAGGACACACTATACACCCTCGGTTACAATGTGAACGAGAATAATCAAAGGGAAACAACAGAGAAAGACAGTGATTTTGAAGCAGCGCTGCAGCAGCAGCAGCAGCAGCTGAGACGTTCCATGTGTGTCCGAGAAAAGTCCGAGAGACGCAGCAGTAAGGTAAGGCACGCCCTCCAGAGGTAGACACAGGATGTGTGTGGGGCGCGTAAGGGAGGTTGGGCTCCTGTTTTGCTGAATTTATGGATGTTTTTTTTATTTAAGTCTTCTCATAGCTCACACCTCCTGTGTGTGAACCAGACTTCAGTACAGTATCGTACATTTTCAAGACAGATTGGAGGTCAGTCGTCAGCGGACATTAAGAGCACAATACTTCAGTTAAATTAGGTTATTTTGTTAAGACAGATTGTTGTCTTAACAACAATTAAGACATTGTTGTTGCTGAGGTTATTGATTTTCTGTGCTTTATATTGACATTTCAAAATGTAAACTAAAATACAGTCTTTTTTTGAATTGAAAGTTTTCCCATTTAATCAGTTGTCTGGAGAAATGTGTCTGTTTTGGTATTGATTCCTAAGTTTATTAACACAATGTTTTCTACTTAGCTAAATTAGATCTTAATATAACCATGCTTATAGAAACATTTATTTATCATTAATTTGTACAATGAATTGTCAGAAATGTTGACAAATGGTCATCACAAGTAATTCAGTTTTAATTATGAGAGGAAAAAATAAATTTTTGATCTTGATCTGTTAGTTTATATTTTATAATTCCAACAGTCAACCAATCTTTTAAAAAAAGGACTACCTGATTTTTGTTATATGTTTTTTACACTTTTATGTATGTCCCTTTTTGTTTTTCAGGTATGTGACACATCTGATGAAGCGAATCCAGCGAGGTCCAGTCAGAGGAATCTCCATCAAGCTGCAGGAGGAGGAGAGAGAGAGGAGGGACAACTACGTCCCAGAGGTCTGTTAGCAACATGGCCGGAGTGGGATTCATTTTCAGCCCTGGAGTGTCATGCCTCATACCGGCCCACTTTAGTTCACAACCGACATTATTAATATAATGTAATGACAAACTTAATAAGTATGTCTGCGAAAGTGCACTGTTCTCTGCACCCTTGTAATTCTGTGTTTTTTTTTCTAAAATATAATTTCCAATTCAGTGCAAATAAGTGTTGCTTCACAACATAGATTTGTTTCCTTTAGAAATAGGCTACAGTATAATTCACAGCAATTTACCTTTTTTTTCTTGAAAACCAAACTATAAAACATACAGGCTACCATTTATAAAACAGATTAGTAGGCTACTTAGTAGGAAGTATTTGTACATCTTCGGCAGTGTTGCAAAGAGTACCTGAAACATACTTGAGTAAGAGTAGAGATACTCTACTAGAAAATGTACTCTGTTACAAGTTACAAATCTTCTTTTACACACCACTTGAGTTAAAGTGAGAAAGTATCTGATATTAAATTAAATTATCAAGAGTATTACTATTACTTGTACATTAATGTAAAAGCAGGCTATGTAGCTGGAATTAAATTCAGACACAGTTTATTTAGCATTAAAATGACTACAGTGTTTTATCAGTGCTTGTAGGCCTATAGTGGAGTAGAAAGTAGCATGAAAGTAAAATACTCAAGTAAACTAGGCCTTATGGCGCTTTTCCACCGCACATGTAGCTCGACTCGACTCAACTTGGTTTGGTAGCAGCACGGGTCGTTTTCCACCGCAAATAGTACCTGCTGAACGTGGGCGGGGTCGTCGTAAGGGGCTGAAAGCCTACTCCGGAGCAAAGTAGCAAAGCAGAAATTACGAGCAGTTGTTGCACTATTAACTGAACCAACCGCCAAAAACACGGATGAAAAATTTTTAAGAAATACCCCCCTTGTATCTGTTTGCTAAAAGAAGTAGAAGAATATTGCTACGGGCCATTAAAAAGGGATGGTTGTTGTCCCGACTCTGCCACACAGTCAGCTGTAGGGATGCGTCACGTACACCCCTATGCACGTAAACACAGGCATGATAAAGTTGACTGTTTAGTGCTTGTTTCAGGATACGTGTTTTCAAATGCAAGCCGTATCTCAGCCTGCATATTTTATTGAGGTAATCAGTTCAGTCCGAGGCTTGTAATGTAATCGCTCGCTATCATGTCTGTCCCAGCTGGCAACTATTTAGCGTAGCTGCTAGCTGCCCTACATGTCTCCTCTCGTATGTAAGTAACTTCCCCAACAACCAACACAGGGTGAGCTTAGCGAATATATGGAAAATAAATTCGGATCTGTGATGCAAATCAAATGAAAGAGAGCCAGAGAAGGCTGCACGAGGCGTAAATACACTCAAAAGTCCCGGAGAGTTGGGGAGAATAAACAACAGAATGAAGCCGGTAGTCTCTGGCCACTGATTGGCCAGACAATAGTCTCTGGCCAATCAGTGGCCGGCCGTCTGCCGACGTCACCTTTTAGCATCGGCTCAGCTCGCTTGGAACCTAGAGCGAGGCGATACCAAAAAAGCAGCCGCTACCAGGTACCAGGTACCATGAAATTGCGGTGGAAACGCCAAAAATGTGAATTGAGTCGAGCTGAGCTGATACCATGCGGTGGAAAAGCACCATTAGTGCCTCAGACTTGTAGGCTACTTGAAGTCCTTTATTACACAACTCCAGTACTTTAAGTAGCCTACAAGTGCCTCAGACTTGTAGACTACTTAAAGTACTGGAGTTGAAGTACTTTGTTACACAACACTCAAGGCTCAAAACAATTGATTGTTTATAATGTTTTTGAATAGTTCCACGTAAAGTTCAGACTGTGGACTCAAATGCCTCTGTGTAGCCTACTCAGGTGGCTGCCATGGTGCTACTATGTGCAGTAGGGGTGTGCTGAGATGTCATTATCTGTATCTGTTCAACCAACAAAATTATCTGTAGAATATGCAACCGGAAGTGGGCTGGGATTATGTCTGAATATTTTTTCACCAACAATTATTGTCCCTTCAGAGCCTCAAATTGATTTAATATTGGCACATAATTAATAATGAGATGTATCTACCTCATTCTGTACTTCTCATCTCTTTCTTTCTCTAATTATAAGTTGTATGAACTGTCTAAGCCCCTACACCTTTGATTGTGGGACATTGAACATTCAGAGTCAGAAACAGACCAGTAAATCATAAACATTGCCCACTTTATTTAATTTTTTCATCTCCTTCTCCCTTATTTTTAACTAAAACTAAGTTTTATGATCTATCGATCTAGATAAGATTTATTTCGCCCCTTGTATTTCCCTCTTCTATCTATCTCTCCCTCTGTCTCGCTATCTCTCTCTTGCTCTCCCTCTGTTTTCTCTCTTCTCTTTTTTAATTTCTAACTTGGTTCAATTAATATTTACTTTGGACAAGGAAACAGCGTTTTAAAATCTAGTGATCTAAGTGATCAACGCATAAAAACAAAACTTTTTTTCAGCAAATCTCTTTGTATGAACAAACAGATTGTATGAACTAGACAGGCGAAGTGTTTGCAGATTGAATATTTAAAGATCGATTTTATTAGATGAATTACACGGCCCGTTGCCCACTATTAGAGAGACGTGGTTCACGTTCAGAGATTTGAAATAAATGAAAGGCAGGAGGGGCTGAAGGTGACCAAGGGTGCAGAAAATTCCAGCGGAGTAGAGAGACCATAAATGCAGCCGGTCTTTCTCAATTCTGTTTCAAAATAAAAGTAATCTCACGTTACGCCAGTTAAATGCTTTTAATGTGAAACTGAAGCTGTAGGAAATGGTCAGTTTGCATTAGCAGTAACATAACTGTGGACTACTAATATGATTTCTAATGCACCAATAAGTATAATGATATTGACTGGGCCGGCCCTCGCAGCCCAAAAACCAGACCGGCCCACCAGGAATGCTCCCGGTTCTCCCGATTAGCCACTCCGGGCCTGGTTCGCAAGATAACAAAAAAAAATTCTTTGGTTCAAAAACTTTCATTTTTTATTAGTTATTTTGGTTTTGAAAATTATTCTAAGGATGTAGTCAGCAGCTTCTGCAGAACAGAGGGACTGAACACATTTTTAGCTTATCTGACATGTTGAACATGATACAAAAGATTCAGTTCAGGCAGCTAATTGTTTGTTTTTAAATGGCATCCTCTAGATTTCTGCTCTGGACCAGGAGCTCATTGAGGTGGATCAAGACACAAAGGAAATGCTCAAGATGCTGGTGAGTGACTGGTCAAACTTAATCAAAGCCAATTATCAGAGGAATTAAAATATCCTGGATCATCTGTATTTACCTGCAGGACCATGTCTTGGCAGATGAGGCTATGATAACATTAACACAAGATCAACATTTTGAAATACTTATGATAAAAGCATATTGCACTGTCACAGTACAAGACCTTTCTTCAAGAATACATCAAAGGAACTTTCAGACTTCTTCAGATGGAAATAAATGTCTTTACTAAGATTCCCGTTTCTCTACCAATACAATTACTTTTTCTTTTTCTTGTAGGATTTCGGTAGCCTTTCGAACCTTCAAGTCACTCAGCCAACTATTGGAATGAACTTCAAAACACCACGAGGACTGTAAAATCATGTATAACCTCTTAATAAAGATACATTATTAAAATTGGTCCTTTTCTTTTACCATTGAGGTGATGGATGATCTTTCCCAAACAATACATAATTTACATTTTTGACAGCCAAATAGTTGACAAACACTGTTTGAACTTGGGTTAACTTAAAAATTGTGAGAGATAAAGTTTTGAGAAATACAACCTCTTAGTGTGTTGCAACAGATTCAGCTTTTCATTGTAGCCATACTGACATCTCAGCAGCAAACTGAAGCAGTGTTAATTAAAATGATGCATTAAAATAAAGAACTAATTAATTTTGATAAATTCCCTTTGCGTATGCAAAATGACAATCAAACTTCCGGTTGCTACTCTGAGTTGGACATTTCATTAACAGTTTTGCAGTTTCCATTTTTGGATAACTTATAAGGCAGAATGTGTAAAAACAACTAAATTGCTTTCAAGCTCTGACAGGAAACAAAATAAAACCACCATTTTAAAATTCACGCCCTACCAACTGAGCTAAGGGTGCCCCTAAAAGAACATTTAAGGTAAATTATAACAAACTTACTTTCAGAAAGCATCCTAACTTCCAATAGTGTTGCAGGGATCCAATTTTCTTGTGAAGAAAGTTTGTTTATTTACTTATTAAAGTTTGTTTTAAAGCCAAGAATCTCCTTTGCCAAATTTGATAATTTTAACAAACTGTTTAACCATTTGAAAAATTCCTCAAATAATTACTTGATTATTTGTTTGAGATAAGCTCAACATCCACAGCAGTAAAATGCAACACTGATGCAGCCGTAAGGCAAATCCAGAAACTGAACACGTTACTGCAGTGTAGGTAGTTGCTACTCGTTTCGAATGCAGGACTTTTACTTGTAATTTAGTATTTACTTATGGATCAGAATATTTCTACCAACACTTGTGTAATGTCACTCCTGTGGATGTGAGTAAGATCACGATCATAAATCAGGTCAAAAATACAGTCACATGAATTAAGAATCAAAACATGGCCGATAATGCTTTAACACCTTTATTGTGCCCAATCTGAACATACTCCACAACTGTAAGTAGCAGCAAACTTGGCAGACCACAATGAGGTAGACTTTCAAAACTCTAAAAAGCAGCTGGGCTAAAGAGGACAACAAGCTCAGCATGACAACCTAATAGATAGAGAAAAGACAATTTGTCTTTGGCACACAGCTTTATGCATTTATCTCCAACTGGAACAGGAAGGCAAAATGGGATAAGAAAGCATGTAATCATTTACTGGGGTCTACTCAAGCTCTGGATAGATTAATTTATCAATCAGCTAAATGGAAGTTCTTACATTCAACAGGAAACAAGCAGCTGTTATAACATAGGCGTGTCCCCCTGCTGATGTACACAAGTGATTAAAAACCACTGCCACCTCTCCAAATGTGCAAATTAAAAAGTGCAATAATCAAACTTTGTACAACTCAAATATTCATTCAATCTAGTCCTAACAGGGTCCATCAATTGCTTGAGAAATGATGGATTACCAGTTAACATATCCAGTATTATTGTTATACATTTAATATACCTGCACCAACAAAGCAAGTTAAAGTAGTACTTTCAACCTTTTGTGCCCATTCAGTTGAAATTTGAGGGCAAATTAAAAAAGAAAAAATAGCCACAGAAAAATGTATGAGAAAAAAATAAAAGGGGGTTTTCCCATAAACAGCCGCCTGGTAGAATTGTTCAAAATGTTCATGTCATGACTTAAAACCGTTTGTGTACAAATTAGTAAAAAACTGCATAAAAATGTCTGAAATGCGACTGGTTAAATGAAGCCCAACATTCAACTCCCAAAAGTAAGAAACTGCAGTTGGCTTGCACAGGAAAATCAGATGCCAACTGGGGGGGGGGGGGGGGAGGGAGGGAAAAAAAATAAAAATTTAAAGGCACTGTATGGCATTTGCCAATGAACGGCAATGAGATTTGCACGATTGCGCTTCAATATGCAACACATGTAAACAAAAAGAAAAAAAGAAATGGCCTCTTCATCCACTTCTTAACCTTAGGCTGACTCCCAGCTCTCAGTCTGGCCACAAGTCTGGGAAAATGCATAAGAATGAAGTCTCTCCCAACAAAGTCACTGTGCATAGTGCCACTGTGAACAGCAAAAATGTAGCAAGTGCAAAAGTGAACATTTTCTACAGTGATATCCCCAGTGCCTGGTGGAGTGCCATGATGCCCTCGCACTGAGGGACATCTGGCACTCGTGCTCTCCTAGCGGGCAGCCTCACCCAGTAGACGGGGGCTCTTCCTCTGGCCCTTCAGTGTTTGGAACCATCTGCTCTAGCTGGAGTCCCTGTTCTTCTGGTTGCGCATCAGGGGCCGGTGGTTGCTCAAGATGTCCATGGAGTGCTGCCAGTGCCAGCAAGAGCGGCAGTAGTACTTGAAGCAGGCCTGGGTGTCAGACAGACGGTGATTAAGCAATTTGTAGGTAACAGGTACAATGGACTGGGTAGACTCTAATCTTAACCACGTAAATATAAACACGTAAATTCCCTAATTAAAAATGTGATGCCTGAGCACACCATAAACTGCAAACGCGATATTTAAGAAAACGGGGGACATTCCGACATTGGAAATCTGTCTGTGACAATGACATCTTGTGAGAAGCAACAATATAAGTCAAACAGGGTTTTCACAGTCGGTCTATCAGGTTGTAAACACCAAATACTGCAAACCAGATCTAAACCTCTGAATTATGAGGTAAAACTGAAAGTGAGCATACAGTACAGAGATTTCCTTTCCTTTACTGAGACTACTTTTATTTAGCCTAAACCAGAAAAAGATTTATATAAAAATCGAGGCAGTGATTTCACGATTTTTGTTGTGGGATATAAATAAGTTATTTTATTCAGAAACTAGGGCTGTCAAACGATTAATTTTTTTAAAAATCAGATTAATCACAGGATTCTGTGGATTAATCACGATTAATTTTACCATTCGAAATATGCCCGAAAAATTTGAATTTTCTCTGTATATTGTTGTATGAACGGAAAGATAAAGGACAGAAGGTGGATATGTACATTTAAAATTGAATTTTTATTAATTGACAATCCAAATGATACTAATTTAATACTGAACATAAATTTAAATCAAACTAAAATATATACCTACCACACCATAATTCAATTGGTCTGTCTCTTTACTATGTCTTTGGGCAAATATAGGCTATATAATGGCATTTATTTGGTGAATCTATAGGTTGTGCATTCTTGAATACAACTTGATTACAGTCCGCGGTGTGTGTATGCGAACACGTCCTAGGGGACTGTTCATTTGTGCCAGGAAGCCAACGTTATGTTGATGTCTACTCACACACACCTCTGAAAACTGCAGACGTTTGCGTCCTCGGAATAGAGCAGACAATGTTTCTCCTCCTGTTGCTCCCGACATCAACTGTCACCCGCGGCAGTTGATTTTATATACTATCTATGCCTCCGACACAGACGTGACCGTTAGCAGTTTAAAACACGGCATGGGCTAGCGTGCTGTGATGTTTGGCTGCGCGCAGCTACTGATCCTGGGTCAGCCGCAACGTTTGAGTGGCTGTAGTACAGAGCCGGTGGGATGTACGGGGCGGATCATTCTGCACATGCGTTAATTGCGATTAAAAAAAATTAACGCATTAATTCCAGAAATTAATCACTCTGCGTTAACGTGATAATTTTGACAGCTCTATCAGAAACACAACATATTTCATACTCTGAGATCATAAACACCACATTTCATGGCAATCTGGTCCAGAGAAAGATATGACAGAAAATACTGACCCTGACCATCAACAAGCCTCATGGCGAACAAGACAAAATCTCTTGAAACATGTTTACACTGACCTGGTCTCTGCAGAAGAAAGGCCCAGGTTGGCGAAGGCAAACTTGACACATGGAG
Organism: Hyperoplus lanceolatus; assembly: GCA_026929865.2. NCBI lineage: Eukaryota > Metazoa > Chordata > Actinopteri > Uranoscopiformes > Ammodytidae > Hyperoplus > Hyperoplus lanceolatus. The sequence goes on from CM049395.1 coordinate 17,700,582, forward strand.
TCTTCCAGGTAGGGGTCAATCTGGACCTAGTAGAAAAGGCAGAACCACAATACTCAGTTTACAGCAGTCGCTGTACATGAGATGCAAAACTATGATGCAGTATTAGGGCCAAGTCGAAAATAAAAGTTTGAGAATGAAAGTTGTAATATTATAAGTAGTCATAGTTTAATGTAATTGAGAATAGAATCTTAATTTTATGAGTAGTTATTTTACGAGAATAGTTATTTTTTAAGAACAAATGTCCTAATATTTTGATAAGTCGAAATTTACAGTGGGAAAAACAATGCAGTAAAACAACCCTCTTCCTCCACAAACGAGACAATTTTTTTTTTTTTTTTTTTTTCTATCTCTTTTTTTTCTCAACGCGGCCCTTATACTCAGTCGTCCAATACAGTTAATACAAATAAATAAATTGCACCGCTGTAAGTGAGAACCTGTTGTACCAGTGACTTTCAAAGTAATATTAAAAAAAGATTAGCTGAAACAGGTTATGAGCAATTGCGCTTTACCAGACTTTAGTCATATTTGATTTTAACTCGTTTTATTACATTTGAATTAGACAAGTAAATCAGTCAGTCATTCAAAAGGTAGACCCTCTTGACAGCATCAGAATAATTTACAAATATTAAATTACAGAGCATCTTCTTACTTTCTTTGTAAACTTGGGGGTTTTGATCTCCACAAATGCTGCACAAACAGCCTTCAGGTAACTGCGCTGATTGTTAAAAGTGACACGTCCAGAACCTGTACACAAGAAAAGTTAGTTAAATCAGTTTCATCTGACTGTTTAATATAAACATATCAGATATTTGATTGACAAATTACAAAAAAAAAATTAAAGTTTAAATCTAGCCATTTGTACCAGTTAATACACTAAACACAATGATGCTATTGAAATGAATCCATTTCAGTATTTAATATATACTGTAAATGTTACTGAAAGCAGAAGTTTCATTTCAAAGTGTAAGTATACAACTTCTGATTAAATTGCTAAAGACACAGGTGAATAATGAGTTTGACTCATTCCTGTTTCACCACGTCTTGAGCGTATACTGAAGGGCTAGGTTATATGTGAAAGGTTTACTAATTGGTAAACCCTTAGCTTACAAAAGGTCTAAAAACTGCAAGCACATTATTTTGCCTTGAGCATGTTCCTCAATAAAAGCTCAACCTCTGTGGTCTCACCTATAGGGTACTTGTGCTTGTCCGTGTCGATGCCAGCATACATGACGCCTCCAAACAGGTCGTTCATGACACTGGCCAGCGCCTCAGCGTTCAGCATGCCATGCAGCGCACCAACAAACACCGTCTTACTGGGGTCCAAACGTTGGGCAGGGCAGCGTACAAAGTTACTGTCAGAAATCACCCAGGGGATCACCTGCACCTGTATAAAGAGGAGAAACGGGATTCACGGTTTCTTTCAATGTATGATACAAGAGTGAAATGGGTATGACCAGTCTCCATGGGTCACTTGACAAGAAAATTGTCTGAGACAAAAAATTAAATAAATGAACACTCAATACATTTCTATAAGAAATGTTCAAATTCACAATTTCAAATGTCAGACAATTTTCTTGTCAAGTGACCCATGGAGACTGCTCATGCCAAGTTTCACGCTTGTATTAACTGAAAGATTCTGATGACTATAATGACATGAGGTAAAAATACTGGTACAAGTAAGATCTTCACTGAAATGGTTTCTCAAGTAAAATTAAGTAGGGCTGTCACAACGAGTCAACAATATCAAATAGCGAAACCTCTAAGCTACAGTTAGTAACGTACGTGTGTGTGTGTGTGTGTGTGTGTGTATATATATATAGGCTGCAACTAACGATTATTTCAATAATCGATCGATTATTTTTTCGATTAATCGGATAAAAAAAAAAAAAAACATTTGTAAATGCCGCATCTTTATTCAAAAACTGAACATTACTTCAAATTCACAGTGCAGACTGCAGTGTCAAAACACCAGGTTATTGCTCCAACGTCCCGGAACTATTAAAAGTAATATTAAATGATAAATTAAAAATAAACTTAACTGGGATAACACAAAAAAAAAAACATACAATGTATGAAATACATTTATACCGTATAAGGGATGTCCATGGTAAACCAGTCAACCGATAATATTTTTAACCGGTAAATACTAACGGTTAAAAAAATTAAATCATCTTAATTTATCTCAGATGACAGGAGATCGTTAATTTGTATTGATATTGATACCATTTTCAAGACTCCTTAACGATCAAAGTCTTTATCGATATCACAATTGATAATTTTCTATTATTGTGTTGAAATAGAACTTGTATTATTGCTTTAATTGCTGATAAGATCATAGCTCAAGATAGGACATTAAACAGGTCATAATTCCATCTTTACTATCTATTTTATATTGCTGGGAAAACAAGTTTCGCCAAAATCTCAAATTTCCTTTTTTTTGTGTTGCATTTGAACACATCAATCATATTACTGAGCCGGCCTGAACACATCACAGTTGACATGTTTGCTACTTTTTTTAAGCTAACTAGCTCTATATCCTTCCGATTTTAACATGGATTTAAAATCTGGATCACTATTTTTAACTGACGGGACTTTCTACACCGTTCGGTTGTGTGATTACTGCCGCTGCTTTGAATGACTGTTGATGCGCCGATGCCGACTCTCCGAGCACGTCTGCACACCGTCTGCAGCAGCAGCAGCTGACAGAGTTTTTTTGGACTAGACGGATACTGAGTTGAAGGAGTTTTTTTAAACCCAAAGACAGCAAAGGTACAACACTTCTCTATAGGCCTGCAGTCCAGTGTTAGATAGGACCAACATACAAGCTGTGGCCGCTCACGCTATAGCTTTCCCGCACGTGAAGCGAGCCTTCACGTGCGGAAGGCTCGCTGTGGGCGTGCATGAACCTGTCGGCTGCTGGATGTAAACAGTGCCGCGTCTGCAAGTGACTTATTAATCGCGCGACTCAACGAATCGATGACCAAATTTGTTGCCAACGCTTTTAGTTATCGATTCGTTGTTGCAGCCCTAATATATACCATTTTCAAGACTCCTTAACTCCCTTTTTTTTTTTACATATATAGCGATGTTATGGCAAGCCTAACATTATAGCCTATATTGAATATCACATACATACAAATAAAAGGAGTTAAGGAGTCTTGAAAATAGTATATATTAGGGCTGCACATATAAATAAAACTGCTCTTTTCAAAAGTTTGCATGTTGATGCTTGGCGTGTGTCAGCTATGCGCCGAGAGCACACGGACAGAAGACAGCGACATGTTATGGCAAGCCTAACATTATAGCCTATATTGAATATCACAATTCTAATTAGGGCTGGGCGATATGGGCAAAAATCAATCTCGATATTTTTTTACTATATCTCGATACACGATATATATCTCAATATATTTCAAATCTCCTCTAGAGCACATACTAAATGCTCAATTAAATTAATTTTTTGCATAACATCACACCAGTAATATGATTTAAATAGTCCCTGCAAAATGTGTCTGCACTAACGATGCATTAGGCTACATGAAACATGTTTATATTCTTTAGTGCTTTCTATTGGAACAATTTGAAACTTGCACATGGCAAAGAGTTTGCACATTGTATTGATTATTCCACATCCTTCCACTCCCATACAATGGATCCAGCATTATTTTATTTGGAAACAGTTTTTTCCATCTTCTGTTAATCTGTAAACTGAGAACACTAATTATGACTCATTACAACCACTTATTAATTGTTTATCACCACTAACCCCCTGAAGATAGCAGCCACACTTTAAATGCAGAACCGGTTTTGATCCATAATAGTAGTCTATGTGTATAAAAGGCTCTGACATTTATAATGGTTACTGTCGCTTTAAGAGCAGTTGCTCTATAGTGTAAGTTAAGTTTCGTTTTCTGCCTGTTAGTCCGAGAGATTCATGCGAGCGCAAACAGCAGGTGGCTCATCGTCCCTCTGTTACCTGCCTTGTTTGATTCTCCTGTATTTAGTTAATGAAAATAAAACTGGAAGACAATCAGAGGATTTAAATAAATACGGCTGAGAATAATATAGTCTAAAGAAAGCAAAGTCTCATCATCATCATTCCTTGCATTCTAACCGATGCACCATTCCTGGATGCTATTCATACCTATTGATCTAGCCCTCCTGCATTATCACTAAAACACTGTTTCATTTTATAAAAAATACTCGCAAATGTAGCCTACTTTACATAGACTTTTAGTTAATAAACGGTGTGCACCTCCCTTGGTGCTGACATGGACCTATTATAAGAGGCTGCCCGTAATAAATGGGATGCCGTGGTTGTGTGACGTTGGACCAAAAACTCCCCCAGCGCTCGTTCGCCTTCCTCTCATAAGGACCAGGCTCTGTACAGCGGCCGCTTATGCTGTCAAGCGGCCGTCTGCAAAAAAGGTCCATGCTATGAACGACAGCCACCATCGCCGTCTTTCGCGCCCCCTCCACCCGCTCGTTCGGCTGTCATAAGAGCATCAGAGCCCTCGTCTTTTTTTCTCCCCCTCTCGTCGTTGTTTTCACATGGCGAAAAAAGTAAACACTCACAAGGCACAGACTACGTCACAGGTGCGCGCCCAGGAGACTCTGGTTGGGAGGGGTGAGTGAGTGAGTTGCCAATGAATGTAGTCTGAGGCAGAGAGCCACAGGAAAGAGCGAGAGAAGTGAACACCAGCGAGTTTGCCGATGGCGGCGGCGGCTAAAAAAAAAAAAAAAAACACATTACGTGCCAATTTGTATTCGATGGTCGCGATAGGGTCATTTTATACATCCCCTGGAGCACATCTCGCGATACATCGAATATATTCGATATATCGCCCAGCCCTAATTCTAATCATTCTCGGTCTACTTTATGGAGCACTGAGCGCAGGGCAAAGGTTTGGTGTTGCAGGTGGGGCCGCAAATTACGGCTTTAATTCACTTGTCAAACTACTCGTTCACTCCTGTGCTTCAGGGAGACATGTCACTCCCCTAGAAACAGCATGTCTAACATCTCATGTTAGTAAGTTAGTTAAGGTGCCTTAATAGCCAATGCTATCGTCTTGGGGGGGGCTATCATTTTCTGTGTGAGATGCCATGACTCACCTGTGGTTGCATTTGTTTGTTTAACATTTCTGATAAAATGACCTCAAATTAAATGTTACTACATTTTTGGGAGAAAATAAGTCGCTATAAATAGTCTTTAGTGGCAACCCTAAAAGTATGTATAAAACAGGAAAGAGTCAATACTAAGCTGAAAAATGGCTTTGTAATGCATTATATATTATGACATTAGATAATTTTCTCACCACTTCCACTACACATTTTTTTATTGGATATCAAATCACCATAATACATTGTTATCAAAGAGGCATCTTCACAATTATTACTAAAAAGAAGAAAAGACAGAAGCAAATCCTACTTTTGAAAAACTAGAACCATGAAATTATTTTCAACTGCCATAAGATTGAGTCAACTAATCATTTATCTATTCTACTTTGGGTAGTTTAATTTTTATAAGGTCTTCATATGTTGAGGCAAAAAAGTAGTTAAAGCAGTCAAATATTTGTATAACCCTCCAAAATGTGTTGATTAAAAGTATGGAGTGCCACTGCATTGCATTGCCCATTTGCGTCTAGAATGTTTAGTTTCAACTCACATCCTTGCATCGCATTCTGCGGCTTGACATCTTGAAGTAATACTCTCGGTTGTCCTCGGGGTGAAACGGGTCCTGTGAGCAGGCATGGAGCAGCGCCCGCACAGACTTCTCATTCTCAAACACCAAGTAAACATAGCCTAAAGAAAAATACAGCAAAATACTTTAGGATATAGAAAGATGACCCCCCCATTGATAAAAGGTGCAATTTAGACTCAAGTCACAATTATACCAGGCAGCAGCTATAGAAAGAGCAATCATCCCGAAATTTTATCCAATCACAAGAGAGAAAGCTACAAACCGACACCCGTCCGCATCCGTCTCACTCATGGTCTCACTGCCGGTGCACGCCAGAGCGACACATGGGTGAATGTTTATGCGCCTACAATGGCGGAGCAGGTAAAAATCCTTCCCAATGTCTGTTTTGATGGTTTTATCATGTTTTATCACACTTATGGATCCGAGATGATGCTAGATAACTTGCTGCTTGAAGACCGCAGTGCATTAATGTGGTGACGAGCGAGGGGACTGCTAACTGCAGTAACTGACAGAAGTTAGCTAAAAGAACCATTCCGCTTGGGGGGCAAAACCACTTTTTTTTTTTTTTTTTTTTTTTAAAACAGACATGGAGCGTTGTAAAAGGTTGTTCACCAGAAATGATATCCAAGACCTTCCAGGATCCCAACCTGGGTGGACAACCAGGTCAACTACCTGCTGGAAAGCTACAGTGGGCCGATAGAGCAAATCAGAACCACTGTTTTAGGGAATGGGGGTGGGCTAATAGGGAATTTTTTAAACTTATAGATATCATTATGAAACTTTGCAAGTTGATTACTGACATTAAAACAACTTTTTGTATTACAGTATTTTCCAAAAAGTTTAAATAAATATGAAAAATCATCAATATCTTACTAATGATGTGTAAATTTGCATATCTGCAAAGCCCCAAAATCTAGATGTTGGACAAAAGCGGAGTCAGTTTGTTTTAAAATTTTGAAAACAAAACAAGTGTCCCCAACTGCCTGAAGCTTTTCCTAATCACAGTTCAAATTTGATCAATAACCCATAGAAAATGAATTTTTTTTTTTTTTTACAGTTTTTTTCCAAGGGAATGTCTAGCCGTTTCCTATAATACCAGCTGGAGACTCCAAAAGGACACTTGGTCCATGGCACATGAAATGTAACTGTAAAAAAAAATTCTATGTGTTATTGATCAAATTTTAACTGATTAGGAAAGGCTTCAGGCAGTTGGACACTTGTTTTGTTTTCAAAATTTAAAAACAAATTGACTCTGCTTTTGTCCAATATCTAGATTTTGAGGCTTTGCAGACATTTACCACAGGTCTAATGCACTAAAATGTTTTACATTTTGCTCAAGTTTAGTCAGACAAAGACCGGGGATCTTCTACTTGCCGCTCGGGAAAACTGAGCGTTTTCTTGGGCGTCTTTCAGGCGTTTTATGCGCTGGGAGAGAGAACGTTGTGAGCAGGGGAGAAAAAAAAAAGCTGATTGTCAACTTGTCCACTGCCAGGCTTCTGATGAACACTGGTTTCACAGTTTAGGCTTACTGTTTTCTATTTAAAATTGTTACATTTAAAAGTGAGTAGTCTTATCAGACGGAGAATACTTTCCACCATCCTGTTTGGATGAGGAGTTATCGCAGCTCCTGCAAACACACATGGAGCAAGTAGCAGGCTGATGTGTGCCTATGAAACGATCCGTAGGAGATACAAATACAGCAAATCAAGTGTCTGCCTAATCTGCTCCCACAGACGGGCTTTCCTCCCTCTGTTGTGGTCACCGTCACTCATTTCGTACAGTTTCGGCTAAACAGACGGAAAAAAGCAATTGCTCTTCTGTCTTCTTGGTTGCCAAGGCAACGAGTCCCGACGATCTACTATCTGATTGGCTTGATGAAAAAGCGCAGGTGACGTCCCCGCCGCTTTTCTGAAATGTTGAGCTTTTTTCAACTCAACGCTCGAAGCGGCCACACAGAGGGCACACCGCAAGGAAAAAACCTGCTGGGAGCTGCGCCTTTTCTCCGAGCGGGCGCCTCTTGCCGAGGCGTCAGCTTCTTATTGGGAATCAATTGAAAAAAGGCGGTATGTGGACACTAGGGGTGGGAATCTCTTGGCACCTCACGATTCGATTCCGAGGTCAACGATTCGATTCTCAATGCATTTTTTTTAACGTACATACCTGTGATTTTCAAAAATATATTTATATACACATCTGAGTTTGCTAATCACTTCCTACTTTTGTGATGATCATTAAATACAATCAACAGATGAATTACCTTCTCTAATATTGTATTAGAGAAAAAGCTTTTCTTGTAGCAAATATGACTTTCTATGACCAGTGCAATAATCAATGCAGCTTTCAACACAATATGGAAGTATGTAAAAACTAAACCGATTCAGTTTAATTTTCTTTCTACTCTTGTGAATCATATTTCTATTCTATTATTTTCTATGTCATTTCAACACATTGTGCAAAAAGTATGGCTTGGAATTCAGCTCTCATACAAAAACGTAAACAGACACAAAGCCAGTGCAGGTCATATGGGTTCGCTGCTCTCTGCCCTTTTGTCGCCACTTTTAACAACTTGCACTTGTTTGGTGTGTAGGTGCAGGAAATACTAATATTAAATACTAGTGTGTGTGTGTGTGTGTGTGTGTGTGTGTGTGTGTGTTTGTGTAACTGATCATGACCCCCAATAACTACTCCTAACCCGAAATGTGAAGGTTAAGTGCCAAGGCTGCGCAGTTGTCAGCCTGGTTCTTCAGTCGAGTCTGTCAGGTAAAAATGTCCGGGGAAACAGGAACAGGCGGTCACAGTAAGGTCGGCATAGCACGTTATGTTACATTTAAGCCCCAGTATCCGCACCCAAAGACTCACCAGCATGCCATGTGCTCACCACAGTGCAACCCTAAAACCATGAATATAAAATAGCCTACCAGCCTGTCGTTACCTTTGGCCACATTACCTTTGGGAGGACAGCGTGGGTGCTTCCCATCCTTACCCGGCCACTCCACATTAAGAGGGCCGTAGCCACTGAAGGTGTTGATCAGGCCGGCTGAAATATGGGATGATAAAATGTGTGAAAAACGTTACTTAAGCAAATGTGTAGTAAAATAGAACCAGTATTTCAATATGTATTGCTTTGAGACAGCTTCAGTATTTACAAAAACACATCAAGGGATAGTTCAGTAATTTTGAAGTGGGGTTCTATGGGGTACTTGGGCATAGTTGGTGTGTTACCTTATAGAGATCAGCAAAGTCACTAAAAGGAGTTTGGGGAAGATGTCACTGTAGCAGAGGTCAGCATTATTCTGTTGCAGAGGGGGCCAGAATAAAATCCCTTTTCCTCCATGAATGCTAACCTTACACCTAAATATAAGAGCAATTGTACACTAAACACATTTTTTCCACAGCTTTAGTTTGCAGTAAGACAGATGTTTATTTTTGAACCACTCCGCTAATCAGCTGCTCGACTCAAGAGCTCCAGCGGATTATTCAAGAGACACAAGCAAACAAAATAATGATGTCTGTTGGCAAACTAAAGCTACAGAAAAAAGAAAAAAACTCAGTGTATCGTACAATTGCACAGATATTTAAGTTAGCATGTATATATGTGGAGAAAAAATGTTGCCCCCCCCCCCTTTGGAAAAGTACAAGGCTGACTTCTGCTACAGCGAGGTCTCCCCCAAAATCTGTAAACTGACTGTCAACCGCCATCTCCATAAGATAACACACTAATTATGCCTAGGTACCTCATACAGCCCCACTTCAAAAATACCAAACTATCCTTCTTAAATTAGCGCAGCATTCACCTTCTGTGATGTCCCAGGGCACGCCACCTAGAAAGACTTTGCAGGAGTACAGAGGGTCCTTGTTGTTTCTGGGAGGCAGCTGACCGCTCCAGGTGAATGTGGCCTCATTCACAGCTGAGAATTAAAAAAAAAAAAAAAAAGAAGTAGTAGTCTAAAATTCAGAGTCACTTCTATCCACAAAGCCACTACAGCTACAAAGCCAGACCAAACTACAGCAAGTAGTATGGTCTGGAAGCACGCCGTTTAGAGCCGTCTAGTTGGGGGGAAACTGGGCTGGCCTGTTTTTATTTCTTTAACCCTTCCGTGCCGGCAGCATCGGGGGCGAAGCGCACATGCACAGTTGTATTTGAGTAATAACAACGTTTGATGGGAGAGGAGGATGAGCTTACCGTCTTCGGCTGTCGAAAGCTAACATTCATGCCTTTCAGCCGGTGTATTCGGTGCGAGCCTAGCCTTTACAAAGGCTTTTTTATTCATCGTTCAAACCGACTATATTTTCGGGGCTGTGTGCAATAATTCCATACTCATAATTCCAACAACAACGGTCGTTTTCTCCATTTATAATCCATATTCGATCGCTTTCAGCGCTAGTTTTGATTCTGTATTGTGGACGCCATATTTGTTTTCCCAGCATGCTCGTGTGGGTTTTCTGACCAATCAGAGGTTGGTTCACGTCTTGTCCTCCAATGGGTCTAACCTTTGTTGTTGCGCGAGGACCACAGATCGTATATTGAGAGGTATTACATGTCGTCTAGCAGAATGAGAACATCCTGACCAATCAGAAGTTTGTTTATGTTTTATCCTCCAATGTGAGGCTGATCCGCAACATAGATCGGATATAGTGGGAAGAATGACCTGCGTGAAGAGCGGGAGAAATTAGTTCGCTGGTTTTCAATGCTTTTGACGAGAGAATGGCGTCCACTATAAGAAATATGACTGTTGATCAAGCGATGGATTTATTTTACGGTCAAGACAACAATGATTCAGGGGAAGAGAGCTTTCTCACCGATGAGGAATTGGCCTACCAAGACGGTCTAGACCCAGCTGAAGAGTAAGTAACATTTATTTATTCACAGAATAAAAAATAATGGAATAGAAAAAATATAAATGAAATAAACATAAAATAACACAATGAAAAATTAATATGGGTAACGTTAGTAGTTATATATTATTACTTATTACATACTTTTATTTAGAATTTGTAGTATTTTGTTTTGTTTGATTACATTTGGTCTATTCTTCTTTGGTTCTATGCGTTTTACCCATGGACCTGGGTTTACCTTTTGAGCGGTTGGCGGGAAACCGGCAGAGACGGTCATTGTCCTCACGTTCTGTCGGAGGAGGGGGGGGTTAGCCTACCTGGAGACTAGCTGAAAAAAACGGTTTTGGGTGTGATGTGAGAGGCTGGTGGGGGCTTTCATCTTCTGGCAGTCTCAGTCAATGATAAAAGATTACACCTTGTGAGAACTGATACACTACATTGGCAAAAGTAGTGGCCCAATTATTTGGATGGGGGAGTGAATACTTTTGTATACAAGTAAGATAAAATAAAAAGTTTTCACTCACTCATCCAAATAATTGCACCAATACCTCTGGCAATATATAGTTTATGTGTGAGTAATGATTGACAGACACAAAACACTTGTGGTCTGAAACGTCCATATAAGTAGATCTAATAATAAGTTAATTCATGTATTTGTTTTACAGTGGTGACAGTGAACAAGAAAACGCCCCTTCCAGCCAAGCAGATGAAGGGCCCCCTTCATCAGAAGAGGAACTGCCTTGTGCTCCTGCTTGTACAGCTACAAGGGGACGAGTGTCACATAGAAGGGCACAGACACCATCAAGCTCAAGGTCTGGCCCTGCTCGTGTTGCACACCAGCCTTCCAGCCCGAGGTCAAGGTCGCCACAGCCAGCAGCCTCAGTCTCCAGCTCGTGGAGCAGTGAAGGTCAGCCGGACATCCCTCCTGTACAAAAGAGGTTTGTCCCTGCAAGGCCCCCAGGACATCAGCTAAACCAGTCGTCGTCATACTCACCACTGGACATTTTCAGATTATTCATAGACGACCGGATTGCAACTAAAATATGCCAGAACAGTAACAGGCAGCAAGAAACATCGCCGCAGGGAGGAAGTTCTCCTGGGTACCCCTGACTGTTCAGGAGTTTTTGCGGTACCTGCGTCTGACTTTTTTTTTTTTTTGCCCTGTTCAAACTACCCAGTGTAAAGGATTACTGGAGGAAAGACAGCATATTCAGTCAGTCTTTTCCCCCCCAAGTGTCTTTTCCCGTGACCGATTCCTGATAATCAACTATAACGTGCACATGAGCGACCCAGATGAAGACATTGAAAATGACCGGAAGAGGGGGACACCTGCACATGACCGGCTGTTCAGGCTGAAGCCCTTCATGGACAGCCTGAAAGATTCTTGCAAGGCCTTCTATCATCCCAAGCAGAATCTTGCAGTTGATGAACGAATGGTTGCAACAAAGGCCCACACCGGCATGACACAATATATGAAGGCAAAGCCGACCAAGTGGGGCTTCAAACTGTTTGTCTTGGCTGACAGCAGCAATGGCTACACCATAGACTTTAATGTGTACAGGGGGCAAGTCACTGTTTGCTTCAGGTGTAGGACTTGCCTATGACTCTGTTATGTCCCTGATGGATAAAGCATACCTTGGCAGCGGCTACCACCTGTACGTGGACAATTTCTATACTAGCCCAAAGCTGTTCAAGGATCTGTACAGCCTTGGCTTTGGAGCATGCGGCACATACAGGGACAATAGGAAAGGATGCCACCGCCCAGCCAAAAATGCTCTGAAGAAGAAGGATCCCAGGGGCACAATCAGGTGGATCCGTGAAGACCCTGTAGTGTATACGAAGTGGATGGACACCCGTGAGCCTGCTCCACAATACACCAGGCGTTCTCAGGCGACACAGTGAAGAGGAGGTTCAAAGGTCCGAATGGCACCTGGGCCACCAAATCTATTCCGTGCCCAACCCCGGTCACAGAGTACAATAAGCACATGGGAGGGGTTGATTTATCCGATCAACTCATCCAATATTACTCTGTGCACCACAAAACCATGAGATGGTACAGGACATTGTTCCTCCATTTTTTGGATATTGCCGCCACCAACAGCTACCTCATTCACAGGTGTTTTTGTGCAGAGAAGCAGGAACAGCCAATGACACACAGGGCCTTTCTGAAGGAGCTGACAGCCCAGCTCTGTGGGGTAACTGTAAAAATCCCTCCTGCTCGGAAACAGAGTGACCATGTCCCTGTCCCAACACGGGAGCAAGAAGATAAGACCAAGAGGGCGTCATATGGAAGGCTGACATGTTTACACTGCAGGCAGACAAGGCAGACCCGTCAGGCAACTCCCTGGAAATGCAAAGCCTGTAATGTGGCCCTCTGTATGATTGCCGACAGAAACTGTTTTGAGGAGTGGCACATGTAAACGAGAACAAAAGCTTTTGGACTCTTCTTATAAAAATGTATATAGTTCAAATTAATGTAAGAAATGGATGATCTATGACAGTGAAAAAATGCACATGCAACAACTGATGTGTATATGTAAGTGTGTATATATATATATAACTTTTTGATGACTAGACACCTGTACATTTGACAGCCAATTTTTGTTTTATCTGTAATTTATGTTTACTGTAATACTATTATTTTTATTTAATTTGTAATGCATTTATTTAGATTTATTTATTTATTTTATCTATTTCAAGCAATTTTATTTGCCACTATTATTATTACTGTTATTATTTTATTTTCATGGTTCTATGACTAAGACAAAGTCACCTGTTCAAATATAATGTAGCAATTGTATGAACAAAAAAAAAAAAAAGTTAAAAAAAAAATATATAGTTGTATAGCAGTTATGTTTTCCAAATAAGTTATACGGTTAATTTAATTTCAATGTTCATTGCCAGACTCCCAAGACAGGAGATGTGCTATAACCAACACAACCACATTACAAGCAGTGTGCAGTGTGTTTTCTAAATAAAAAACTGGGAAATTCAATTTCCGCTTTCTCTTTTTATTTGTCTTTATGGTCCCATTACTATTTTGACATCCAACTGACATCACTGCAGCATGTATATTCATATAGGTTGTCCTGAAAACGTTCATAGCTTGATTTAACATCACAGGGAACATGTTTTACAGGGTTTTTTAGATGATACATCCAGACAGACCAGAAGTGGCTGGAATGGCTGCAGGTCATTTGAAAATTAAATTTTTTATTTATTTTGGTTTTGGGTACATAATGTCCACATATTATGTCAAAGTGAAATAAAAACGGTCAGGAAATGCAGGTGAAACTTTGTTGAAACAAAAGACTCCAAACACAGCAAGCTTAAACTTTTTTTTTATGTGCCCTCTGTGTCATGGTTGACAGAACTTTGAGGATTTAGGGGAAAAAAAACGCCTATGTATGCACCTGCTATTTGGTAATAAAATTTGTATTTAGGTTGATGCCACCTCAATCAAACTTATACATTAGCACACTGACATCCCATGCATTTATTTTCAGCTTTCAAAAACCTTCTTTATGAATGTTTGTGTTACATATGGTTAAAATTGTATTTTTTGGAAATCCGTTTTATGTTTATTATGTGGTTTTGGGTCCAATATGATCATTTAATATATAAAAAAGAAATAAATAACTATCAGATCATATAGGTGAGGGTGTGCTGAACAGAAAGATACTAAACATTGGCATGATAAACATTTCTTAATGTAGTCTAGTAAGGATAATTCAAAAGTATTCAAAAACAGCTAAAATAGCCCCAGGCCTCTGACGGTTAAACCAATCACATTCATCTAGGGCGGGGCTAACCCCGGGAAACAGCAGTGGTGTCCATGCAAAATAGTGCCGGGGGGGGGGGGGAAAACTTATTTTGATGGAACGTCTTCACGTCCAGAGGTAGCCAGAGAAATGGCTAAATCTAACCCGCAAACACCACAAAAAAAAATATTAAAGACAAAAGGAATACACAGTGTGTTGCTTTCTAACCAGCATGTCAAGACACCATACACTTTAGCCCTCGGGATAACTTAACCGGAATTAACTAGCCACGTAGTCACGCAGTGTTATCTCTGGTAACATTATCATCGGCGGCCCGTTGTCCTGTAAATCACCAAAGAAAGGGAACGGCGGATCTTAATCTAGCTGGTTATAAGGTCCGGTGCGTCAAACCCCCACGCTTCATTTTCCAGAGTGTATGAGGGTATTTCTGCCCAGGGGAAGTTGTACAATGAAGTTGGACAGCTAGGCTAAGCTAGGCTGCATCCTGGACCGCCGCCGCCAATATTATTATCCCGAAGTATCGCCACACTTTATTTCTGTCTACAGTATTATTTCTGTCTACAGTAATGTGACTTCTCACACCGTGTGTGTGTGTGTGAGAGAGAGAGAGGGAGAGCGCTGCACAGAAGCACACAGGTTAAGCAAATTGTTTCCTAGTTTGAGGGGGCGCTCAATACGGGAACACCAGCAACAGGAAATGGAGGCGTAGCGTTGTTAGCCGACGCCAGCGCTAATAGACGCTGGCGGAAACGGTTCAGCCAGACTACAACTACCATTAAAAGGTGAGCTATAAAACTATCATAAAAGTAAAAAAAGTGAGATTTGAAGCCTTATACCTGCAGCCTGTCTGTGAAGGCGGGCCTCTCTCTCAATACTGAACACATCCTCCGACTGGTCAAGCATGTCTGCACCAGGCCAAGGAGAGCCAGTGCGCCAGTGGCGAGACATGGAGGAGCTCGGGCTGGCACTGGATGGTGGTGTCAGAGGAGTGCCGGAATCCTGGGAGTCCAGACGGGATCCCAGTCGCAGCAGATCCTTCTGCATGTTCGACGCAAGATAAGGCAGGGGAGGGGAAATCCGCAGAGTGGTCTGGAAATCACAAGAGAAAAAACATTTCTTAGTGGAAAATGTTAATTCTTAAGACTTCCTACAAATGTGGCACATTAAACATCTAGTAGGAGGGATGGATTATGTCTTAAGAGCTACTGCAAGGATTTAAAGATGAATCATCTGCAGAAAGTGTTGATTTCATTTGTTTAACCCTCAAAAATGAGTCAAATGGAATCAGTGTTTGGACAATATTTCTGCAGGCAAAACTCAGACCAACATAATGGTGATTATGCCATGATAATGCATTTGTGAAATTAAAACTGTAAATATACATTATCCCAATTTCATCAAGAAAAAAAAAGGTAAACATAGAAAGTTAATATACTTTACAGGTGCTATTAAGATGGTCATTTATTGCAAATACAGGTCAGCATATTGTGACCTGCCCAGCAATTAAATACATAATGGAATATGTTTCATGTTCCTTACCAGCATGTCGCAGAGGTGATCCGAGCCAGAGCTGAAGCCACTGGTCTCAGAGTCTTCAGGACTGCTGGAACGAGAGTCCAAAAAGGAGCTTGAGTCCAGACGGTTTGCCATGCGAGCCATACTGGGAAACTTCTCCAAAAAGTCAGCAGTCATGCTCATGGAATCAGGGGGCAGGTAGCCTGGAGGCTTCCCAAGAATGCTACTGAAGGGACTGTTCAGTATACCCAGCACTGGGAAAAAACAGGAGAAAAACATTGTTTAGTGTTTGTGTTGAATCATATTGGAGTGATATGTACAAGTACGCCATGGTGATATGCCCTTTAGCTTGTTTGATGTTTTCTGTTTTCCAAGGGGATAAGCAAACTGACAAATGAGATATGCGCTGAATCTACAGAGCCATATTGATTTGTCAGGAGGCTTGCTGAATTGCAACTACAGGTTACTAAAATGTGCATCTCTTTCCTTGCTCTTAAAAAGGCAGTCTTTGAGGGTCTGTGTGCTGAATCTACAGACCAACATTGACTCAAACTAATATGTTGCAACGCAAACTCCAAGTCTCTAAATTGTGCATGTAGAAGAGGATACGGATGCCAACATCACAGTCAAAGCTTAAAAGCACTTTCAATTTTACATTTGATGTTTTGCAACTTGGCTGCTGCTAATCTGAAACCCAAGCTTGTCAAAGAAGCTGCACATCTTTCCCTTTATGAAAAATATTGCAGGGAAATTCATCTAACAAAGTTCAATTAAATATTCCTTATTTATTAACCAGCATCTTTCTTGCTCTTGATAACAAAGTGACTCTTCTGGCAGGTATGTACTATGTGGCATGTTAAAGTGATCACAAGGCTTCAAAGGTATTATTCGTATGGAGGTTGAAAGAAAAGATCTGCCCCACTTTGTGCGGGCCCAGTTTCAAAAGTTCTTAAAGTTTTGAAGGGTTGGTCTGGACATTCAACAACCAAAAATATAGCACTACACATGGGTCAAAGCAAGTGGGGCATCTTCATAGTCAGTGGTACCTCTCCAATGACAGACGCTCATCTCAGAATTATTCAGTTAAGCAGCCAAGTAGGACTGCAAGTCCAGTTTGTATCCTATCCAAACCTATACACTCAGACTGAAAAATGTCAACATCCAGGCATCATCAGTTTGATCAACAGGTAATAATTTAGAATACAACTAAACTTCTTTGTTAAAATAAAAATAACTTGGTTCATATAGGTTTGGGGTAAAACAAAAAAGTAGCTTCACTGGACTGTTTGTGCCTGCCGGATTGCTAGAGATGCAGCAAAGCAAAACTGCTACATCATCCTCCCTGGTGATGCTACAGCCTGTCCCCTCCCTCCACATACAATCACAGCTGTTAAGATCAAACATCTCAATACAAATGGCTACACAAAACACACAACCACAATGTCTACTGTAATAAATCCAAATAAATGCAGGGCAATCATCGAGAGAGCTAATGAACTCTTGGGAAACTACCACCACACTCCGGGAGATTAAACAGAAGGTAAAGCTGCAGATTTCGCCATTATTCCTTAAAACATTCAGATTTATAAAAAATAAATAAAACATTAGGTACTTACTGGATGGGGAGCTGGTCTGAACCTGGGAAGGTGAGGAGTGTGTGTCTGTGTCCTGGCTGCTCCAGGGTCTGTCCCAGCCGGACAGCCGGAGAGACTGGAGGCCCAGGCCCAGGTCTGTGACACCCGGCGGGCCCCTGGATGAGGGCATCTCCTGAGAGCCAGGCATGCCACCACAATTGGGGAAGAGCATCCTCCTGCTGCCCACCGCAGCCAGCTCCGACTCTTTTCGATCCAATATCCAGTTCAGAGATGTAGAGAAAGAGGGGAGGCGGAAGGGTTAGACAGCTAAAAAGATCTGTAGTTTCAGTCTGCGTTACAAATCAAAAAGCATTCATCACACAAAACCGTTACTGTGAAGAGAAATCTGGTTTAAAGAAATAAAAACTTTCCTTATCACCACTTCTCCCACTACCCTTGCTGACAGGCGAGCTAACCTGCTGCCTCTGTGCTCGCTGAAACTGCCATGCATCTCTGTCCGCATCACTGACCCACCTAGCAGCATGTGACATGGCTGCTGATGCACTCGCACACCCCTGCTAGTGACATCAGCTTTCCCCCACCTCTCTGCTTCCTTGCCTAACAACTGTGTAATGAAAAATTCCTGTTGGGGATTTTGGTTTGTTGATAAAAGTACTCCCCTCTCTGGTAGGCACAGCACGTCTCCAAGTCAGTGGGAAGATAGCGCTGCTGCTACTCTGACTGCTGTTTTCTCTGTATAGCCTTGTTTCCTGAGCAAGCTGACGGAGGCAGATGGAGGGGAGAGGGAGGTGAGGGGCAGAGCTACAGTGGCATGGTGGGAGGCAGCATGGGAAATGGGAGCAAATGACTCAGCAGACGTGTTTTTTTTTTTTTTTTTTTTTTTTTTTTTTTTTTTTTTAAAAGGAACTTCAGGCTTGTGGATACTCAATAACCCAACATACACTGGATTCAAATACTCAGTTTTTGTAATCCAAGTTTACACATAAACTGAAGAAGAAAAAAAAGCACGCAGAGCCTTGCTGTAGCAGCAGCAGCTGATCAGATGTTGACAGAGCAATTTGCACCAGCAGCTCCTCCCTTCCCCTCTCCAGACCTGGAAAGCATCCAGCTTCAGCACTGATTCAGCAAGCTGGGGTGGTGTTGCACAAAGGCCAAACCAGAAGTTTAGCTCAGTTTACTACAAGATTCATTTCAGTGTAACTTAAAACATTAGTGTTGTACTGTTTCTTACGTCCAGCTGAGCAAAACCTTAAGTTATAGCATATTTATCTTGAAAAAGACTGCAAGTGCAGACATGCCTTAGAGAAATCAACAATTAGAACAGGAAAGGATGCAGGCACTGTGCTGAGCTAAAATCTTGGCAAATCTCACGCTTGGGCTGGGGGAAAAAAAAAACACAGTACTGCAGCAATGCAGCATGAATCAGCTGCTGGCACATGAATTATGACAAAGGTGAAGGTTTAACAGATGGCAATTCTGGCTAGAAAGTGAAAGAATCCTTTAATTGGAATGCAACTTTTCACTTTAAATAAAATGGTGATATTGAAACATTTTATCATTTTCACTTTGTGTTTCTTCTCAAATCCAAAAACAGAACAGCAGCAGGTGAAGCCACCAGCAGACTCAGAGCAACAGGCACCACAAAGGGCTCAGAGGTCATGTCATCCAAGTTCATAGGAATCCAGGAAAGTACAACATAGTTGATATTAATGTATTTCTAGGCTCAATTTGTTCACATGTAGTGCCGTTACTGGAGCAGAAACCAATAAATCAATTAGTAATTTAACAAAGTGAATTTCAAATAATTTTTTGATCAAGTTACCAATTTTAGCATCTCAAATTGAGTAGGCCTACATAAAAAAATAAATAGAAAATAGACAGTGATGACTTCAGG
Source organism: Hyperoplus lanceolatus (assembly GCA_026929865.2). Taxonomy (NCBI): domain Eukaryota; kingdom Metazoa; phylum Chordata; class Actinopteri; order Uranoscopiformes; family Ammodytidae; genus Hyperoplus; species Hyperoplus lanceolatus. The sequence goes on from CM049395.1 coordinate 17,719,905, forward strand.
AGCATTAGTGATCATATGAGGTATAATCTATAGACAAAATATTGTATTACTGGCAGTGTGGCCTTGAAACAGCATTTTATCTTTCATAAGTAGGGATATAACATTTACAGAATATAGGCCTATTTGATTTTACAATGACTGAAATACAAGAATATCTAAATAATTAAGCTACATTAAACTACAAGCTGTATTATTGATGTCTGCTCAGAGGGGTAAAGATGCAGTCGAGGAACTGGAACAGGATAGGCTACAACTCAGTATGTCTTTAACACCTTATTTGTAGACAGAAAAGTGTTTAAACACCAGCAGTGTCAAAGTAACCGAGCATGGATCTTTTCTGGCTTTTCCAGCCAAGTCCACCTGCACCACTGTGCAAACATAAATAAGCCTTTACCACACAGCAGGTCTGACTTTCCCCTGGTGTTAGGTGTGGTGCACACACCGGTGAAATCCAGAGCATTGCCCAGCATGGTGTTCATCCTGCGGAAGATGTCGGCGTTGCTGCAGGTGGACAGGGCCGGAGAATCGGAGTCCGGAGTGTCTGGCCTTCGGGGATCGTTTCTCTGTAGGAAGAAACCAGTGAGAGATGAGAAATTAATCCCAGAGTCTTTGTTTTTTTAAATATAAAAAGTGAAGCTCAAGGTTAGTCACCTATAGGCCTACATGTAGGCTACCAAAGTGAAAAGTGTTTTTCTTCCGTTTTTAAAAAATTCTGGTGAGTTCATTTAGGTGGGAATTCAAATTTAAAGGTCAAACGGAGACGTCGGTGGAGGTTTCATGACACAAAAGGTCAAGCGATAAATAGACGTTGCCCGAACTAATTTAGCCTAATTCACCAGTTTAATTTATTTTCTTTTTTCTTTAACTCACCAGGGAAAACGCCATGATGTGGACTGAACCTGTGAGAAATGTCACAATAATAACCGCTGCCTGCAATGAAAGGTCATGTTTATAAAGTCTGCTAGCCAGCTAATTAGTCTAAATGTAATGAACGTGTGCTCGGCGAATAGCTGTGTCTCGAGCGCCCTCCGTCTGTTCACGTGCTCCACATCAAAGAACAGACCGGTAAAATAAGAATCACGTGACGGTGTTACTAGGCTATGAAGTAAATTTGAAAAAGGATATTTAAAAAAAAAAAGCTGATCAGTTAAAGTAATCTATTGCAGCTTCTTTAAAATTTACAAAACATACATAATAGTGTCACTTAGTATACAAATGTAATTAATAGTCTAATCTTTTTGTTTTGTGAGGCCTACCTTGATAGGCCTACTTAATTCACTTTAAAAGAGATTTATTGTAGGCCTATGCTGCTCATCGCATCATGATGCCTTGTGTTTTCTACAGGAGATAAATTGAAGAAACCTATGGTTGTTTTCAGTTTAAAAGAAAATTACACACAGTACCATATATAGTAAATAATAGCCCAGTACACAGTACTCTTACCTTACTGTGAGGGGAATTTAAATTGTCAATGTAATTGACTGTGATGACCTTAAAAGAGGCTTTGTCAGAATGTAATCAGTGGCAAGAGCTGTCTCCTAACTGAATTAAGACTGGATAAAATGAAAAATTATTGAGACAATACATGGGAAATATAGTGTATGCAGCAGCAGTGGGATTAGTTCAGTGCAGACAAAAAGTAATACAAAAAAAGTAAAAAATTGTCCTTTATAAAATTAACATTGAAAATACAATACACCATAATGAAGTTATAATGAGTAGAGAGCTTTGTGTTTTGATAAATTGACTGGTTCCACTTTAAACTGATGTTTGTACATTGTCATCAACATTATGGCAAATGTTATTCCTGTGGTAAAAATATTGCTTGGTCTCAGGTCTGTTGTAACTTGTGTGGTATACAACACACAAATAGATTTCGGCAGAGCCAGCCCTAAGTGATATGAGCAGTTTTTTAACCCTCATCCTACCAACCTATGTTACATTCATGGACTACTGACGGGTTCCCTGGCGACCCCAGGCATAATCAGAGTTAAAAATAATAATAATAACATTAGAGTTGCATATTGTATTCAATGGATATACACTTTAATGCAAATAGCAGCTTTTATCCCTAGTACAATCCACATAAGAACTTTTTTACCCCTGTTTTAATCTGGTTTCACTTAGTTTTAAGTTATTTAAGTAAACAAAATTTGTATCATATGTATATGTTGAGATCATCCAGTCATTTTGACCCCAATATAGAATAATAATTAATCTGCCATCATTCATATTTCCAAAATGTCTGAATTGTATTTTTTTTAACGCAAAAGTACAAAGTGACAGTAGTTTCAGTATGAGCCCCTGTCAATAAAGACTTCCAATTTGTTCATAATGTAAAATTAATGGTGTTTAGATGTGGTTCATGCTATGCTCAGTTCATACTGGCATCTGAAAGGAGGAGCAAACATCGCACTGCCTGCTGATTTGTGTTTGTCTCCTTTAAAATGACTGACAATGGCTGTATTTGAAAAGCTATACTAATGTCCTACTCATACTAATTTTGACGTCAATTTTGAGTATGTTGTGGTTGTATGCGAGTTTGTGTAGGCGAGAAAATGCCCGGATGAGTACTTACTTCCGGGAAGATTTTGTGTATGGATCGACAGGTTACTTTTCCTACTCAACCGCCCCACAATGCATTGCGTCTTTCAAACAACACAGAAGGTTTTTTTTAAATCTTTATTGCTTCTTTATACTTCAGTGTAAACGGTCCGACGAACCTCGCATACACAATCTATCGTTAAGTAGACAGTATGTATACATGTTGAGTATGTAGAAGGGAGGACGTTAGTATGGCTTTTCTAACAGCCAGAGTTCCCCTAACCCGGGGCACTCCGGTGGCGTAGTGGATAGAGCGCGTACCATATTGGGTCCGGCTTTCGTTGCAGTTGTCACGGGTTCGAGTCCGACCCGAGGACCTTTACTGCAGGTCATTCTCTCTCTGTCTCCCCATTTCAACTCTGTACTGTCAAATAAAGTTTGAAAATGCCAAAAAAATATATTTAAAAAAAAAGAGTTCCCCTAACCCCCCTGATGGTGTGTGAAACTTTAAATTAGGACCCATGGCAAACATGACCTCAATAAATAGTTCCATCTATTAAAACTGCATATAGGCAGAATTTGGCTATTATGACTGGGGTTAAAATATACATTTGTATTTTAAAAAAGTGATAATTAATAGGGAATCATAAAACAATTATTTGAGGCCATTGGGAACAAAGTCTTAATAATTTGTGTATGTGTTTGTGTATTTGGGTTGTGTATGTTTTGTATGCGTTTACTTATTCTGTTTTTTTTTGTCCGTATGTAAAAAAATTGTAAAACCACTAAAATAAAAGTAAAAAAAAAAAAAAATGTGAAGGATAGAGTAAAGCACCTGTGAGATATGACCCCAGTCGATGAGGGTTAAGGCCTAAGGCCCCTTGGTCTCTGTGGGGCCCCAAATTACAAAAATTATGATGAAAGTTTTACTCCATAAACGAAAATTGGTAATAAAATGAGATGGGCAAAATGGACTATTGATGAGTATTTACTGCCGCCTATATGAAACAAGCACTCCCAAGATTATGTGGTAAATAAAAATTGCATGCTGATATTCGTATTATGTATATTTAACTAAATGAATTGACAGGAAAAGGAAAGTCAACTCAAACTGGGATAAGTATCTTCACAAGCAATTATTTTACACTGCTCAAAAACATAAAGTGAACGCTTAAAAGGGAGCACTTAAAGACATTTTTTAATGAAATAGTACAGTTGAAAATCTTTATTACACAGTGGAATGTGTTAAGAACAAAATAACATAAGAATGATGAATGGAAGTCAAAATCGTTAACCTCTGGATTCCAAAACATGCTCAAAATAAAAGTGGAAAAATCAGATCAAAGGCTGATCCACCTTCTGTGAAAATTCCTCAAACGATTCAAAATGAGGCTTAGTAGTGTGTGTGGCCTCAACGTGCCTGTATGCACTCCCTACAATGTCTGGGAATGCTCCTGATGAGACGACGGATGTTCTCCTGAGGGATCTCCTCCCAGACCTGGATCAGGCATTGAGCATTGTCATGCTTTAGAAGTAACCCAGGGCCCACTGCACCAGCAAATGGTCTGACAATGGGTCTGAGGATCTCATCCCGGTACCTAATGGCAGTCAGGGTACCTCTGGCTAGCAAATGGAGGTCTGTGCGGCCCTCGGAGGATATGCCTCCCATAACCATCACTGACCATCAACCGGTCATGCTGGATGATGTTGCAGGCAGCAGAACGTTCTCCACGGCGTCTCCAGACTCTGTCACGTCTGTCACATGTGCTCAGTGTGAACCTGCTTTCATCTGTCAATCCTGGTGTTCTCTGGCAAATGCTAGTCGGGTTGCACGGTGTTGGGCTGTGAGCACAGGCCCCACTTGTGTACGTCGGGCCCTCATACCACCCTCATGGAGTCCGTTTCTGACAGTTTGAGCAGAAACATGCATATTTGTGGCGTGCTGGAAGTCATTTTATAGGGCTCCTGTTCCTCCTTGCAAAAAGGAGCAGATAGCGGTCCTGCTGCTAGGTTGTTGTCCTCCGACGGCCCACTCCACGTCTCCTGATGTACTGGCCTGTCTCCTAGTATCTCCTCCATGCTCTAGACACTGTGCTGGGAGACACAGCAAACCGTTTTACCACAGCGCGCATTGATGTGCCATCATGGATGAGATGCACTACCTGGAGTTGCATTGTTGGGAATATGTGTTCCTTTATTTTTTGAGCAGTGTAGTTTGCAAGCACTCCAAGCTGTTTTCGTCAACTAAATTGAATCTAAATAAGAATTACCAGATTATATTACTATTTCATTTTGTCAGCCTGAAGAAAACATGAAATGACGGAAAACCTCCTGGGGTTAATTAATTGCCTGTGAAGCCACAGGCAAAATATAGAAAATATCTGAACTTCAAAAAACACATCCACAAAGAACATTGAAGAGATAAATAAAATAAAAACGTATAAAACTAAAGACTTTTATTTATTTATCATCACTGCTGCCTTTGCCTCGCTAATCATTACAATGTCTGGTAGTTTCGCCTTTACCTGTTGCATGTAATTCTCAGCAGGCAGAAGGAACTCGACATAATGAGGGGCCCTAAATCAAATCCTGTCTAGGGCTGTTTCTGGAGTTTTGACATGGGGTGGCTTTTTAAAACCAGGTCTGCAGAGATTTTACTGTTAACATTTATGTAATTGCAATACTTACCGTTTCAAATACAAATTTATTTGCACACCAATTTAGAACTGAAGTTTCACTTTCTGCTTTCTTGCCACCCCTGAAACCACAACAGAGCCAATATCCCCTTTTACACAGCCAGTGAAAGTCGGGAATATGCCAGAATTTCGGCCCTCCGCCCTGCTGTATAAATGCGACCATTGCGGAACGAGGGAAGAAAGGTGCGAGAGATTGTTCAGGGATTTTTACTACCTCGGGAGTAGTAAGATTCCCGACACAATCAGTTCCGCCTCTCTGTTTAAATGCGGCCAGCTTGTTGTTGCGGAACAGGGGGGCGTTTGACGTTCCATAGCCTACGTTCTAAACATACGACCATGTTAGCAGTTGAAGGACGTGTGTTTAACATTAACCACGGTGGCCTGATGTCCCGTAAAAATCACCAAATAAAAGGAACGGCGTATAATCTAGCTGGTCATAAGGTCCGCTGCTCAATACAAACCCTCCACGCTTCATTTTGCAGAGTGTATGAGTCTATTTCTGCCAGGGGGAAGTTGTACAATGGGAAAGCTAGGCTAAGCTAGGCTAGGCTAAGCTAGGCTAGGCTAAGCGAGGCTGCGACTGGATCGCCGCCGCTATTATTATCCTAAGTCTGAGCGTATATCCACACTTTATTTCTGTCTACAGTAACATGACTTCACACACTGTGTGTGTGTGTGTATGTCTGATCGCTGCTCTCACAAAGAGACTCGCTCACAGCCAACCTGTCACACAAACACACACACAATGGGAAAGCTAGGCTAGGCTAAGCTAGGCTGCGACCGGATCGCCGCCGCTATTATATATTATTATCCTAAGTCTGAGCGTATATCCACACTTTATTTCTGTCTACAGTAACGTGACTTCACATACTGTGTGTATGTGTAGGCCTATGTCTGATTGGTAGATTTCTGCCCTCACAAAGAGACTCGCTCACAGCCAACTTGTCACACAAACACACACACACACACACACACACACACACACACACACACAGAGACACAGAGGTGAAGCAGTGAGCAGCGGAGTGATTTTTGTCAGTTTGGTTAACAGTCCCAGAGATGTTGGACTCAGCGTGTCGCAAGATCAACCGGCACATTGTGGGGACAGTAAAATACGGCCCTCTTACTGCAAGCTCCAGCACTTCTGCTCTCAATTCACCTGCCAGTGTTGTTATTGTAAAGCAGCTGACCGGCGCGGCGCTAAATGTTTACGTCACACCTGACGCTGTTTACAAGCACCTCTTTCATTCCGGAACGCTGTGTAAAAGGGGCTACTGATGCGCGAGCAGGCCGGTGTTGCTCTGAAAGCTGTGACCTGCCAGAATGTGTGACCCTAGAGGGGGCTGTACTTATTGATTAACCAAGTCTCATAGTGAAATATAGGCGATGTTAAATCGTAGACGTTTCTCAAAATTGGCACTGAAATGGTCAGATTGTTATTTTCTTTTAAAAGGTGAATAACCAACCCAGTTAACCATCACAGTGAAATGTGTAGGCTATACTATTTCCACTGTTCAATCATTTAAATTGGAAGCAAACAACTTAATAATCTCTCAATTGCAGAGCTGTTTTTGTAAAACTATGTTTTCAGCTATGGACCAACATAATTATTAAAACTGCGAGCAGTGATGACCGGGGCCTCCGGGCGACCGCGTCAGAGAACGCGCCGCAGTCTCCTCCTCTTCGCAGCACGTGGCACAGTAATACCTGTCACCAGAAGTGTGGAAGTTGCCGCGACGCGCTTGATACGGATGCGAGGAAGTCCTCAGGCCTTACCAGGCGGGTGAAGTTTGGAGCACATGGGACAGTGCAGAGCGAAATTACAGCGACTTCCTGTGGCCATAGGGGGCGTCGTCTTTTTGCACAAATCCTGAACCACTGATACATTGCAATTTCTTGCAGGTCTGACCTGCCTGCAGAGTTTTTCAACTATTGCTCCAGGGGAAAGGGGTGAAAAGTGCCAAAAATTACTAAGAATAAAAAGAATAGGGAATAATAATCATACCGATTTCAATAGGGCTTTCGCACCACTTCGGTGCTCGGGCCCTAGTAATAAAAATCTGACCGATTTCAATAGGGCTTTCGCACATTTCTGTGCTTGGGCCCTAATAAGAATCCTTTGCATTTCAATAGGGCTTCACACCGGTCGGTGCTCGGGCCCTAATTAAAACATTTCACTGTGAGACTGGATATGACAACAGTCTATTGAAATCAGTTAAGAAATAAGAACAGCGCCCTCTAGGGTCACACATTCTGACAGGTCACAGCTTTCTGTGCAACACCGGCGTTGCTTGGTTCTGTGTAAATAACACAGAAGCAAGCAAAGCTGGCATATTGGAGTGATGTTGTTCCGTCAATATGCCGCAATCTCTGTGTAAAAGGGGCTACTGTGTCATCTAGTGAACAGTTGAAAAAACTTTGTTGCATATAAATGTAGGCCTACATTTTAAGTAGTGAGAACCACCAACAAACCCCTTAGCTGTAACACACACAGAAACCAACAGGTAGTCTTACACACATTTATATTTATATTTGATTTATTGGTAACATACAAACTGGCAGATAAAACAACTATTTGAGTGTTCCATCTACTTTATTTACTCAGACTGCTTACATGAGGCAGAAAACATCCTTATCCTCCACACTGCCTGCAGCACACTTGCCCTTACTGTAGCCCTATACCAGCTATGGCGGCTTAACAATGCTGTGAAAGTACTTACAAAACATATACTAAAATTCCTCCATTTTCAAGAGTCACTTGACTTGAAAGGAATTGCTTATGGTGATGTTGAATATTGAGCTATATAAATATGAATATGATTGTGTTGCTATGAGCTGGGCTGCACAGAAACAACCCTGAACTTTCATTCATCATTTTGTTGTAGCTTGAAGACCTGTGATGCCGATCTATGCACATTAAGATGTATATTTCACTTAAGTCAATCCTGATGTTTCTGTGAGCCCAGCTTCATAAATGGACTTTTCTATAGGAAGTGTATTTAATGCCCACAGGGCTCTCAGCTAGACTGCTTCATGCTTCTGGTCATGTGGATGTTGGGCCAGTGGAGGGCGACAAAATCCTGCATTTAAAAAAACGTCCAGGCCTTGTTGATCAAGCTCTCACATATTCAAAGAGATTGAAGCTTTTTTTTTTTACTCTAAAATCTTTGTGGCTCTTTTTTTATGTTACAATTTTATTGTAGGCTATATAGCACTCAGACTGCTGTCTTATTAATTCATTGTTCTTGAACCTTCCTGTACCTAAGAGTAAGACACAGAAATGCCAACATATTACAAAAAAGACCTATGTTTATTTACTTGATGGGAAAGTCTTCTTGTAGTAGAGACATGGGCGGATCTAGAAAAATATTCATGGGGTGGCAAGAGGGTGGCAGGAGATTTTAAGGGGTGGCAACCTGTGGCGGATGTATATACAGTATGCCGATTTAATTAAAGCCATATAAATAAATATGTACTTGGGAAAGCCCCCACATTTAGATATGTTGACTAAATAACATAATACTTAATGTATTGTAGCACGAGTGAAGCCTTACATTTAAACATAAAAGGTGTCAGACAATTTTAAAGATTATTATTACTGAATAATTACTACATTACCTGCCTCACAACAAACACCTGCACTAATACACCAGCATGGGGCTCAAAAGCTATGCAAATAGGGCTGCAATAAGTACTTAGTTAACAGTGAGTCTTTGGTATTTGTCTGTGTTAATGTGAGATACTCCCATCAGATGTCAATCATCAGTCTAACTTGAGTGCAAATATCAAGTTATTCAAATATTCTAGTAATTTACATACAATACAGATAAAATCATTCATCAAAATATTGTGTGGCATTTTCCTATGTTTGGTCACAAACAGTGACCTGTTAAACACACTGTAAATGGGAAGAGGTTCAGTAATGTCCAACACAGAAATAGGCCTACTGGTTATTATGAGCAATTGATAAGCACAACCTAAGACTTTAATTTAAAATAGTGTGATAAGAATTAGGAAGTATATCCTTATACAAAAGCCTATAGAATTAAACAAAATAATTAATGAATTTCAAGGGTATAGGTTATGATTAAACCTTGGTTTAGGACACCTTTTAAATGGGGAGTCTGGGGGTGCCCCCCCCCCCCCCAGAAATTTTTGAGCATTCATCACTTCATTTCCTGCATTCTGGTGAATTTGTTTGCATCAAGTTTATGTAAAGTAATTGACAACATTTAGGTTCCCAGTGACAACAATAGAATAGAATACAGTGCAGTAATATCATGCATTCTGTATTACTTTCAAATATTTATTCTCCTCTATTGTTAAAAACAAATTGGTTTAGAAAAAAAGAAGAAGTGATTATTCACGTCTATCATTGAGAATGTAGTGGCTGGTGGTATTTTACTTGCATGCAATCTTCAAATATTCAAAAATAATAAAGTGCAAAATGAGGTTTTAATCCTCATGTATTTCCTTTAAGCTACTAGTGACTAAGTGTGCAATGGACAGAGGGAGGAAGAGATAGCTTTATTTTATAATTTAGCTTTTTGATTTGTGAGCGTGATCCTCGCTGACTTTTAGACTGACTCGCGCTGTCTGCTCCGTGAGGCTCGAGCCTCGAGGCTCCAGTCCAATATGGAGATGAAAAACGAAACTGAAACTTAACTATCCTGTCCTGCCTGGGCTGACATAAGGTGGAGCAACCAAATATAAATGAATAAATATTGTAGCCTACTAAACTGTAACACAAGTATTGAGTTGTGGAATTTGGATCAGTAGCCTACAGTAGTGCACAATCTTCGCTGATGTGAACGTTATTGTAGTTTTTCCGAGGCATTCACGAGTTCCTAACGTTATTGTTAACCTCTAGTCATTGTCACCACACAGCAGCATATTAACTTTATAGGAAAACTACAACTCCATTAGCCCTGCTCTTTTCTCATTATTGTCATTTTTTCATAGATAGACAGTTGATCAGTAATACCTGGAGAGTGTAGTCTCTCCTGTGCTGCTTGCTTCGTTAGTCTAGAGAGGTTTGGATCCGTCTCTCGCACGCCTTCCTTGTATTCAAAATCAGTGACGTTAGGAGCGCTTAGGAGTCTCGGGAGTGGGTCGCGGGGGATCGGGGTGGGGCAATATTACCTGGCTACATTCACTTGCAGTCGGACATTTGAAACTCGCGCTCGTAAATGTCTCTTAACAGCCAAAAATAAATGTTTAATTTGGCGCTGCCAACTGGGGTGGCAAGGCTCTTTTTAGGGTGGCAGTTGCCACCCCATGCCACCCCGGTAGATCCGCCCCTGAGTAGAGAGGAAAATGTTGATCACTGAACCCCATTGATCCACTGCATCTGCAACGGTTGTAAATACTTTAAAATAAATAAATGCACTTTTGTTTTGTACAGAACATGGTAGTGTGTATCTTGTGTTAACTAACCATTCCCAGTTAGGAAGAACAAGAAATATTTAAGAGGTTTGTTTATTTATACCGGATCCTGACATACAGCTGGAGTCTGTAGATAAAAGCAGCAGAGAAAAGGAAATGTGCCTCGTGACAATCTGCAGCATCCCCATCTTCACACTCCGTATTGATTTCATGTCAATCCAAATATTCTGTGAGAAAGTGATGCTCGATGACCCATTTTTTCTTTTATTTTCATGAAGCGCAAGTAGCTGATTCTTGAGAATGTTTTGCTTCTTCTTAACCTCCTACTTTTGAATGATAGGTCCTCCATGAGATTAAGCATCCATTGACACCGAGTGCCCTCTATCAGGGAAGCAATAAATTATATTATGTATTAATCCGTAGAGAATTTGATGTTGAGAAAAATAAATTAACAAAAATGTTAACATGTTAAAAATGTCCACAATCTCTAAAAGCACCAGGTGATGTATTCAACATGTCTTTATCTGACCAACAATTTAAATCCTCAATAAACAGACGCATTCTATAAAGACATAACAGAAAGACAGCAAATCCTAACTTTGAAATTCAACAGTTTTGCTTGATAATTGACATTAAGCAATCATTTCTGCACTGGTCTCCTTTGTTCTCCATTCTTGATTGGATTCATGATCAGAAAAGGAATTACATGAAATGTTATACATTTCAACCCCAAATATATAAGTCACCACTACAATTAGGCAGCTGGTCGCACTGAGTCAATTAAGAGTCCCTCGAGGAGCAGTCACAGTTGGTCGAGCAGAGCAATTTACAGCTTATGAGGGCAGAGTGTGGAGGTCAACTCCATGCATGACGCAAAGAGACACTAATGAAATGATGCATTACAAATGAAAAGTTAGCATGAATTATTGATGTCAACATCTGATGTCCGCAGAGTTCAGTTCTTGGAGACAGCACCAGAGCTTTTGTTAACTGATTGGTCGCTGACTTAACACATTGATAAATGACAGATGCCCAAACAGAAATGCATTCACTTCTTTTATTCATAAGATGGGAATATTTTTTTTTTTACATCTTATGCACAGCAGATACAAAGACAAACATGTTTCTAAACCACAAACTAAATTCCTCCACTTAATCCTGCGTCCCATTTGAAAATGGCCCCCCCAAAAACACAACCCTTTACGTTTGTAGTCCAGTTTCACATTCTGAAAGATTGTTATACAGCAATCTCATTTTAGCAGAATGGCACAAGCCACATTCAGAATACTTTCCTTTTTTGACCGATAACCATTTCCCCTTTAAACAAATTGCACTTTTTTCTTTAAAACTACGTCAACAGATTATAGGATCAAAAAGCAACACCAAAAACAAGAGACGACTAAACATCCAACTTATACATGTTCATTATTTAGTTGCACAAAAATACATAAATATACATTACGCAAGAAGTACAAAAATATTTGTACTTTCCTCTGCTCAAATAATGACAGACATTGATAGGATTATAAGGACTGGGGTTGTCATAGAACGTAGGGATGCATTCACAAGGTCCATGAGATAAGCCATTTACACAACAGCCTAGCTTTCACAGAGGTAAGACCAAGGTTCTACAGGAAAACAATATTTCGCTGTCTAGGCCAAGGTAAAGAGGCAACACAAACACTAAGAAAATTAGGATACACCGAACTCTGCGTTCTAAATTCATGCCAAAAAGACTAACATGCAATGACTCTTAACGCTTCTAAACCTCCCAGGAGCAGCGGTAACCCATGGAAGGACTAGCTTAACAGTAACTTCAATTCATCCATTTCCCTCAGCAATTATGATCCATGGAGTTTGATTAGGCTTTGCATGAGTTTTTTTTTTTTTTTTAAGTGCCAAGATGGTACCGCAAAATAGTTGCCAAGGATAAGCTCAGATTGTCGACAGCAAGATGGTTTCAACTCAGACTCCGCCCAGAGACAATCGGGAGGAGATATAAATACTGTTTGTTTATAGTAATGCACATTTGTCCATTAAATAAACCTGATTAAATTAATGAATAGCTTGGCAAACCTCACTTCAGCTGGACAAAGGTGTGGTTTCCAGAGGCCTGAAGAAAACAGGGAAAATAAGAGTTAGTTGCCAATGAAGTTGCCAACATGCCAATGAAGCTTTAATGTACAGGCTACTTGAAAGAAATGAGTAGACCGAAAATTAAACTCTTTCCCAGTCAGTGGCACACAGCACCAAGGCAAATTGTTCCTATTCAATATGTGAATCATTAAAACACGTCCTTTAAGAAAAAGTAAATTATTTCCTAAAAAAAGTTTAGCATTGTCATTTTAAAACAAACATTACTCAAATAGAAGTAAATAGTGCATTTGTTGGGGAATATTATCAGTTGTGGATTAATACACATGTGGAGTGCTGCCAGTATTTCACAGCAGTAGGATGTTGACTGGAATTAACACCAAAGGTACAGAGCCTAGCTTCATCGTAGTGGTTGAACATGTCACCCAGTGCAACATAGTGCCTCAAAGACGTAACCGATAACAGGAATAAGCAATATTGCAAAAGGATGCTTTGGAAAAATAAAATGTAAGCAGTAGCGCTCCATTCTTGTCCAAAAACTATTTAAAAAACGCAAGCAAGAATTAGTCTTTTGAACTGGTTGACATGTTACTTCATTACAAACAAGTTGTTTGTCGTCAATCAAACCAACATATACCAGCTGCTGTAAATACTCATTAATTAAATGTGTATTAGATGAAACTAGTCCAACAAAGTTTTAGGAAAGTATTCATGACTTGGTTTCAAAGATGTGTATCTTTAGTAGAAAAAAGGGCTCAGGGCCACACAGGTTGGGGATGTAGGAAAGTATTTTGACATTACACTGTTGATTTTAACATCTCCAGCTGTACCCTTTTACACCAAATTTGAAGGCATTTATTATTCATTTATGTTGACACATTCCGAATTTATCAGTCAAACATTGTATTAGTGACATTAGGAAGATTTCATTTTGTAGTTAGAGGATGGTGGGAGTTTCAACATCTAAAACCACTGTTGGACCAAAAGATTACTCACTAAATATCTAACAAAACTGCCGGGACTTCCATCCAGGCTGAGACGTATCAGAGGGAGTAGGGTACCAGCGCATCTGAAGAAACAAACAGTCATGTACACCAGACAAATCATGCTTCAATCCTGAATATATCATTTTATAAAGCTTTGAATTTTACATTTACATGTACGTTTAGGAGGACTGTGCCTTTAAGCCCAGGTCACTGAAGCTATGGGAATGTGGGGCACATAGCTGCTCATTGAGGACAATAGTCTGAGTAATTAACAGGCATAGAATTGTGATGAGTTGAACCTCAGTGCGTTAAACATTCCCACAGGATAAAAGCCGGTATGCCTGTACATTTTCATAACCGACGAAGGCCTAACAGCTTCATATACTCAGGTCATTTACAATTATCTAGAGACATTGAGACTTTGATGTTACATTGCAGTGGCATTACAGTTATCTAGAGACATTTGTACATGTTGTTACATTGTTGTGTTATTGAGTACAAACAAACAGGATGAAGAGTCAGTGGGAAGAGAGCATGTGGCATTTTGGGATCTGTCATCAGACTGCACTTAAAAAAGGTCTCCCCCCCCCCCTTTGTGTAACTACAGTCAGCTTATGTTCCAACAGGAACATGGACAGTAAGTTGGCACCTCCCGAGAAGGCCATCAAGTCTGACAATTTCTCCAAGCAAATACCTGGCATTCCTCTGCCTCTTGTGCCCAAAAAAAGTGGCCCATGTAATAGCTGCCTACTTTGCAGAGTAGCGCACTTACATTGCCGGAGGAAGTTAGATCACAATGAACTCTGAATGACCCAACGAGAAATATTTTCCATTGCTATTGTTAACCAAAAGCCATTCCCACTCCACTAATACTATAACATTTAAACTGCAATTAACCCAATGTTAAAAATGTGTAGGCACATTTCTTCCCCTTCTTTTAACAGACATGATCGAAGTTATTACAATACTTAGAAAAGGGTTAGAATAGAGGACCACTGGGATCGTTTTAGGAAACTCTGCTTTTAACAGTGCACCACGTTATAATGATTGAAATTGCAGTGATGCAATCATCTCACTTTGAGTCTATATTAAAAAAAGATTGCCTGTATTGTATTGAAAATAGAAGATGAGAAAAGAAAAGAAAAGAAAAAAGGAGAAACACACACCGGTTGGTCCCTCACCTGGGCGTGGAGGGCTGCAGCAGCGGCAGCAGCCGCCGGGTAAGAGAAGGCTGCGTGAGGGAGGCCTGGGGTCAGCTCCGTGGTGTACAGAGGGTAAGGAGTCCAAGCATCTGGTGCTGCTGGGATCAGTGCTGCCCCTGTCAGATCATCTGGGGAAGAATATGGCAGCAGGAAACAAAGCTGACTGACCTACCCTTCAACATACCAGCTTGCATCATGAAAGCAATCAGTACCTTGGCTAAACAATTTTAAATAAAAAGAAGTATACTGCAAAAGGGGGTTTGTTACCGCTTTGTGTTGTCACAATGTGGCTTTAAGGTTTTCTACAGATTAGTGATAAATCTTGTAATAGCTTGTGTTATACATAAAAAAATACATATTAATTTTTAACCCTAAAATGATGCAGTCAGACCAGATTTAAATGTTCATCCATTTCTATGCAAAGAGAAATTGCCCCGCATCCTTCCTTTCACAGTTCAATCCAATAGGAAGTTGGAAAGCAGGTGGAACTGCCTCTCAAAACAGGATAAGTTATATTTTTGTTTTATGAATCCATGGAAGAATAGAAGTAGCAGAGTAGAAAGGATTGCCGTTTGGCTCAGGTGAGTGCAAGAACAGGGTAATAACAGTAAACTGTTTCATTAAATGCTAGGTAGTTTACTGTTTGGTAAATTGTCCGTTTAGCTTACTAATTCCCCCAGTTCATGTTTCCTGTCCCTGCTTGATTTTTTTTCCAGCACACGACTTGATTCTATGGGGTAAAAACTGGTCTGAATGCAGCACAACACTTGTCAACAATCACCTGTCCAAAACCAACCATCAAGCAGGTGTTTTAGGCAAAGAGCAGAGACGACTGCTTACTAAACCCTGTGAAAGTGGCATTTCCCAGCTGGACAGAGGTAAAGCAGCTTTCTTAAGAGTAAAGATGACACATGCATGTGGAGGTGAGTTAGTTCTTCATTTGTTCGATAATGTTTTTAAACCCTGTCCATTTGTCTTTAATGCCACAATATCCTAAGAGATTAAAAAAAGAATAATAAGGGCAACTGAGTATTGGCATTGACAAGGTGAAAGTGGATGACAGAGCCTACAGTGGTGCAGCCGTACAACTTACATGGGTCCCGTGCAATGAAGTGTGCTCCTAGAGCAGGGTGGATATTTGTGGGGTTCGGTGTGGCCATCAGCTTACTCTTTGCCATCTTCGTGTTGGCTTTAGCAAACTCTAAGCGCAGGGTCTGGGGACTTTCGGGGTCAAAACGGATACCCTGGGAGAGAGACGGAGGAGGGGAGGAGGGGGACATAGTATCGTAAGGGAGGTGGGCTGAGTTTGAGGGGCTCTAGCTCAGTAGTCTCACATGGCCTCCTTTCCTAGAGCCGTGTTTTAACACTCAGGATGTATCCTTCAAGCTTCCTCTGAGCTAAACAACATTCTGTCCTACTAGGGGATGTTAAAACATCCTTCACACCTGATTTCAGATCACACTGAACTAAAACTAAGTCTTTAATGGGAGGGGTAGGAGAAGGATACACTGCTGAAATATGTAAACATGCTCGCATCTCTATTTCCTTGTGACAAAATCAAGAGCAGAGGCGACAGGAGGAGAAGTTCACTTTGTCGCATGAGTCAGGAGGAGAGGGAGATGAGGAAAAGGGGCGATGGCGAGACTTGAGTTTAATTCCTTTTTGGCGGTTTAATCCTGCTGTGTTCTTGTGCCCTAAGCGTTGTGCCCACATGCAGGTGAGTAGTATTTTCGTGTATGTGCGTGTCTGTTTGTGTGTGAATGCTGGTGTGTCTAGAGGTGATGCCCATAAGGAAGGCTAGGCTATGAGAGAAGTGTTAGATACTGCCAATGTGGGCTACTGGGTGACAAAGTAAGAGGTTAAACTACTGAAGATGTTTCCATATAACACTACACATGTGGCTGTAAAAAAAGTATTGCAGAAAAGCAGTGATATGCAAAATAAATAAAGCTATACCAGACTAAGAAGGGGGTGTGTATCAAGGTCAAAGTAAACTACCGTAAGCCTACAGGATTCTGTCCCCTTTCCAAAAATGGCCCTGCCATTGAATTATAAAAAGACAATGCATTGGCTTTGACATTTTTACCATAATAAAAAAAAAATGTTGAACTCCCAACCATTTGATTGTGTTTGGTTAGAACACATCTAAGAAATACAAAGCAACCTATTAAAAAAATAAATAAAATAAAATATCTCAATAAAAATAAGGCAGTGCTTACATTTAGTGAATTTTTTGCAGCTTCAGCTCCAGTGCGATTGTCAAAGGTTACAAACCCGACAGGCTGGAAGGCAAAAAAAAAGAACAGACTTTTTAGATTATTAATGTCATAATATTCTTTCTTTGGTATGAAATCCTGTGTCAAACAAAACAAAAGTTGTACATTTATCCTATTTAAAAAAAGGAAGCCTTTATCCAATAATTATGTTTCAAAAACAGCAGACACAGCCTCGTCATTTGTTTAGTATGGCATTAAAGCAGTTCCATGCACTGATGGAAGGCATCTCACCTGTTTTGATGTTAACTTAATCAGTGACCCTTCATAACCCTGCGGGAAGAAAGATAGCCAATTATCCACCCTGGAGTCACATGCATGAAGTCAGGCATGAAAACTATAACAAGAGCAACCTGCTTTTGCCAGTTTCAATTTGAGCTCGACAGCAGGCCATCATGGATCCTTAGGTGATGGTGTTGTACTTAACGTTTGCTGTGGTAAAATATGAAACATGCACATTTCTAGCAAATACATCTTTCACAAAACTCAATTTTATTCTCAGAAAAATAACCATTACCCAGTTTAGTTTAAAAAGGGGATAGCATATGTTATCAGATATGTCAGGGTGAGCATGGCTTTTAATAAAGCCACTGAATTAAACCAACTTAAAAACAGCACCATGCTTTTGGATAAAGCATGAGCAAATTCCAGGAAAATTTTGCTTGGCCAGAGTATTGATGGATGGGATCTCTCCTGATTTACAGCGATGGAAAATTAAACTCCTTTCACTGGCTGTGATAAATCCTTAGCAACAATCCAAACCAGATTTTGCTTCAGTAATTCAAGGTAAAAAACAAGTGATAGGAAACACCAAATACTAAATAGATGTATCTTCAAAAACATCTTGTAAAAAAGGTTTTAATTTGGCTTAAACCTTACTGTAAACCTTCCAGTTAATCAGATGTAACCCTGTTTACACAATCTGCTGTGTTTGCCTTCTGCAGTAGCACAGGGGCAAAAGTAAAACTGTTACAATGGCTTAAGAAAACAAAACATTTCAGTGGTTTCCATATCTCTGAATCTTACGGGAGGAAATAAAAATGTCCCTACAAAGTGGGCGAGCTGGGTCACAGAGGGTTGGTTGGCCAATCGCGAGGGCTACTCATTTACACATTCCACAAGATCATCCATGTGCAAGCAATACCACTTCCAATTTGGTTAGTTAGGACAAGGGTGGGAGGGGTGTTTATGGAACTGGAGTCCAGTCCAGAAAAACAGCAATGGACAAACAATGATGTGGCCTCATTTTCGTATATGCAAATATCTGGACTTTCATTAACAGAGGGGTTGTTTGATCCAAGAATGTACAAAAGAGGGGCAAAGAAAAACTTTGAGAGCTGAAGCATCAAATGCTGCAAGGCATAATATTACTGCAAAAAAGGATTAACTGGATTTCAGTTACTTTGTGAATACTTGTCTCTAAAATATCTTCCTTATATACAGTGCTGCTTGAAAGTATGTGAACCCCTTGAGCATTTTGGAATTTTATTTATTTTAACCATTATTAATTAATTTATCAATACCAGTATTTTTTATATGAAATAACATATGTTTGTTTATCAATTCAACATTGTTCTTTTCCAGAAATCAATTGTTAAAACGAATAAAACAAATGATTAACGAACTTCTGTATGTGCTAAAGTTTGTGAACCCTGAGCTGCATTGCTTGAATCGAGCAGGTAAACACAATCAGGTGGGCCAAATTGAGTGATGAAATGGACCAATGTAATGAGAGATCTTTGGGGAAGAAATTGGGCGGCACTAGATAAAGCAGATATAACCAGGTCAGTTTAGGCCCACCAAAGTGAACCCATACAGGTCAGACATGCCAAAAGGGAAAGAAAATCTCAGAGGATCTCAGGAATAGAGTTGTGATGTTGCACATTTGTCTGGGGACACCTATAAATTAATTTAAAAAAAGTTTGATCTCCATCGGCCCACCGTGAGGCAAATCATCTACAAATGGAGAGCTTTAAGAGTGACTGAACATCTGCCTAGAAGTAGACTTCCTTCAAAAATATCCTCAAGCGCCACAAGAAAAGTGATTGTTCTGGTAAACATTACATCTGGAGATTTGCAGACCATTTGCCACCACCATTCTTCACTTGAAAAGGTTCTTTTGGTAGTAGGCAGAGTTGCGTTTTTGCCCAAACATGGCAGTTTTGGTTATGACCAAACGGTTAAATTTTTTACTAATCTGTCCACAGAATAAACTTCCAGAAGACTTCAGGTATCCTCCAGGTGCTCTCTGGCAAAGTTGTGACAAGCAGTTTTGTTCTTTTTTGAGAGCAGAGGCTTCTTCAGCAACCCTCCCATGAAAGCCATGTCGACTGAGTGTATCTTCTTATTGTGGAACCATGCACATCTGTCCCAGATGCTGCAAGACAGGTCTGCAAATCACAATCACAAGATGTAATGTTTGGTTTGGCTTTTAACTGAAAAATAAAAAAAAATTGTGGTGCTTGTTGATATTTTTGAAGGAAGTCCACTTCTAGGCAGATGTTCAGTCACTCTTCAAGATCTCCATTTGTAGATGATTTGCCTCAAGGTGGGCCGATGGAGCTCAAACTTTTTTTAAATTAATTTATAGCTGTCCCCTGACAAATGTGCAACATCACAACTCTATTCCTGAGATCCTCTGAGATTTGCTTTCCCTTTTGGCATGTCTGACCTGTATGGGTTCACTTTGGTGGGCCTAAACTGACCTGGTTATATCCGTTTTATCTAGTGCCGTCCAATTTCTTCCCCAAAGATCTCTCATTACATTGGTCCATTTCTTCACTCAATTTGGCCCACCTGATTGTGTTTACCTGCTCGATTTAAGCAATGCAGCTCAGGGTTCACAAACTTTTGCACATAGGTAAATCATTTACCAATCATCATGTTGGTAAATCATTTGTTTTAACAATTGATTTCCGTTAAAGAACAATGTTGAATTGATAAACAAACATGTTATTTCATATAAAAAATACTGGTATTGATAAAAATTAATTAATAATGGTTAAAATAAATAAAATTCCAAAAGGCTCAAGGGGTTCACATACTTCAAGCAGCACTGTACATCACCCTCTTTCCTTAGAAAAACATCATGTTGAAACTCACCTTAAAAGGTCTGAAGAGAAGGTAAAGTTCCCGTGGTTTGATATCGACCGGTAGGCCACTGACAAACAGTGTTCGTACCTGCAAATAAAAACTGCATTGATCAGTTGGAAGTGGCGATTATTCTGTGCATTCTTATGTAGTATCTCGTTTTCTTTCAGTTTGTGGAATAAGAACTGTAAGCTGTACAATACAATTTATTTATTAATGCTTGGCATTGGTCCCAACATGGTATTTTTCCTAAATAAATAAAACATATGGATGGGGCTATTTACAGTGGAAACAAACTGCACTTGCTGGTTACATTCATGGTATTAAGTCCTGGAAATTCAGAAAGGGAAAGAACAGAAAGCATATTTTTAATGGTCAGAGGTTCCTAAACTTGTCCTTGACACAAATACAGCGATTGCTAATTATATTATTATACTATAAAGTGTTGCTGGAGATTGGACACTGGTTCCAAACCTTTTAGGCTCTTGACCCCTTTAAAAAAAAAAAGTAGTTGTCAGTTTGCACGTTGGCATGTGAACCAAAGACTGATTATTCCCTCATTTCATTTTAATATATTCAAGGCAAAATGATGCACTACTTAATCCAAATTATTATTATTATTATTATTATTATTATTATTATTATTATTATTATTATTATTAAGTGAGAAATAAATCTTATTTGCATAGGAAATGCCATTACATTTCCTGCGTGTATCCCTTCAAATTTATAAAAGCAACGCCTTGGCTGGGTCCTGACCCACAGGTTGGGAACCACAGAAGCATGACATTGTTGATATCACAATAATCCCCTAAGGATTGCATATTATTCTAAGATCTGAACATGAATCTAAAAATGAAACCTGTGAACAAAGTCATTTTGATATACCCCATGATTCATCCATGTTACACTATGGGATCCTCATCTTGCTGGGGGACCCATGGATCACCTTTAAGGACCCTGACCAGAGACTGACAACTGAAGTTGTGTCCAATGTGGCCGGGGAAACAGACTGCAGAGCAAGGCCCATTAGTTCCCAGCCGGTGGGGAGGCCCTCAGTACAATGGGGCTGCCAGACGAACAGCACTGGACAACAGTGCACAGCGCGACACCATTTCCTTCCTCTGACCCGCAGCCCATACCCCACTGGCCCTTTTACAGGTACCACACAGCAGCAATTCTCAGTCTTTTACAAGTCAGCAATTGAAGGCAGGCCCAGCTGGACACAAACCCAATGTTGATGTTTTCATTTGTCCACCGGCTTCTCATTGACTGTGAGTTCATAAACCTGAAGCTGCGATAAAACCATATGGATTTTATAAAATCTGAAGTGTATTAGTTATATAGCCCACATTTAGGTGAATTTATAAAAGAAAATATGATTATTATTACATAGGAGTATTGATGAGTGACAACACACTATCATAATGATTTGATTGGTCTCTAAACAAGCTTGAAGGATTCCAAATACATTTCTGGCTTGTTTGCTTAATCTTTGTTCTAAATTACAAGGACAGAAAAAAATACAAAAGCAAAGGCAAAGAAAAGTCAAGTGGCCACATGTGGCTCTGTTGTAAGACAATGGGAACAAAGGAGGACCAACAATAGGCCCAGCGCTCCCCTTAGTGTCCCTTCATCATTAAAGCGGCCACACAAAACTGAGGAAGCAGCTGTAAACTGTCAACATGGATAATTTAGGAAGTAACTCAATTAATTAAATGATTTAAATAATTAGTTTTACAAGTAGGATTTTTTTAATAGGCTTATATAAAGTGCAAATAAAATGTGGAAAGTATTCTAGTTTATTAAATCCTGGAGCCTCTTCACAAATCATAAATGTGGATGCTAAGATGGACCGCCTATCTGATTTAGTTTGGCACCTGAACGCAAACAACGCAGACAATGTCACGGCAACAAATTGGATACTGAGGAAGTGGGAGGGGGAAAACACAAGACATTTAGAAAATTACGAGGCTCAATTTAGGGGACTTTTCCATTGTTTTACTCTTCCAATCCAGATGGCCTGCTGATTTTACTCAATTTAAAACGTAGGCCTATATTTTATTTAATTTTATTCCCTGTAAGAAACGAAACAAGACGCAAATGCAATTTTGTCATAGGCTATGGGCCTACTACAAAGTGTGAATAACAAGACAAAGACACAGTTAATAGCTTAAATGGTAGTGTTATTAGCTAATGCACACCTGGTGATATTCATTAGGCTATAAGTCTTTAAAAAAAAGTCACTGCTAAATGTAAGAATAAAGACGTGTAGACAATATTTGTCTAATGCATTTTATAGTCTAACTTTGATAGCCCACTGGAACTGGCTTCGTCCCTTTAAATTGAGCCTTCCGCGCTTCCCTTTAAATGGCAGTTCCCCGCAACACAACTTTGAAGCAAACATACCCACAGTGTTTAATTGTGGCCGGAAACACTGTTTGGCAGTGATTGAGCAGGAGCTCGAGGGGGTCAAAGTGTCGGTGCACCGCAGGAATAAAACTTCAAACTTGTGTGCAAAACTCACCTCCTCTTCGACGGAGACGTTGTTATTCGGCTCTGCCTCGGGTTTGAGAGTAACACTCATGTTGACGGTCAGCTCAGCTGCTGCTGCTGCACAAATTAACAAGTTTTTCTTCGACGAGTGATATTTCCCCCAAGTGCGTCTGAAGCTGCAGTGAACGTCCTGGTGGCGTTTGAACTTTAGGAGAGAAGATGTGCCGAGGTGATGTCGTGCGGACGAGGACGCCGAGGTATCCGAGGATATCTCAGTAGTTGTAGTAGAAGAAGTATTGCGAGAGAGAATCATTCATAAAATGGAAGAAAATTAAAGAAAAGAAACACAGACACGCGCTAAACTAAAGGTGAGAAGGTGTATAAGTGCTCCGTGTGTGATGGTGAAAGATGGGGGAAAGAAGTGCGCGTAAAAAACCGAAAGACTCTGCGCTCACATCAATGCCCTCAGCTGTGGGATTGTGAGGAGGAAGAACAAGTAAACTTTCCTCATTGGAGCGCGTCTCTCTCTCTCTCTCTCTCTCTCTCTCTCTCTCTCTCTCTCTCTCTCTCTCTCTCTCTCCTCCCGCTTTTCAATTAGGTCATCAATTATGTTGGAGTCCGCTGTGAGCCGTAATCAAGCTGCAGATCCGCCTCAGCTGTTGCAGGCAGACCCGGCCCCTCAGCCGTCGCATCAACGTTTCCATGGACCCGGATAGCCAATGGTAATTTCTCCAAAAACCTCTTTCATTTATATTAGCCCTAGAATAAATTTTTTTATTAAAAATGATAGGCCCATTATTGGTATATTATGGTTGTAGTTTTGTTGTACATTTTCTGTGTGCTATGTCTACCAAAGAATACACTTTCATTGAGGGTAAATGTGCTTTAAAGTTATGATATATTAAGCAACAAGGATTTAAATTATTATTATTGAGGGTTATAATATAATTATAACCCTTTTGCATATATGTCTTACTATTTAAGATGTGGGCTGAATTATTCTAATATGTTGAGTAAAATAAAACATTAAAACGGACCTTCTGTATTTTAGTGATGTTTAGCATTCAATGTGTAGATAAATGGCATCAGTTTGCTAATCTTAATCATTTTCAAGCTTAAGGAAATGTTTCCTTAAACACACACCCATACACAATATTGTGTGTGTGTGTGTGTGTGTGTGTGTGTGTGTGTGTGTGTGTGTGTGTGTGTGTGTGTGTGTGTGTGTGTGTGTGTGTGTGTGTGTGTGTGTGTGTGTTTGTCTGTATTTTAATCATTTGGATCTGGGCTGACGCAACATTGCCGTGGGTGGAGAAATGACCCATCATGCAGTGCGTTTCCTCACAAGTCAACTCTCAAAGGCCAGACAGTTTCCTGACTTTGTATTGGAACACAATCAGGCCTGCAGGGTGAGGAGGGGGCTCGGTGGTGGCCGATTGGACAGACGTATTCTCGCTGTAGGCCTACTTCTTATTTGTTTTAAAAATAGCAAAGCACCACTGTGTTGTCAGTGGGTTTCTGTACACACTGAACCAAAATGGTACAAACACATACAACACAGGCATACATATATGCACATAATACACACACACACACATATGTGTGTATAACCTATCCTTACCCGTAGAGAGATATAGGGAGATCAAGTCATACACAAGTAAACGTTCAGCTTCAGTGAGAGATGAGACTGTCAACAGTGAGAAATATATTATATTTTATATATCTCCGTTTTCTGACCAGTAATTGTGTTTCAATACAGCAGTTATTTCACCCTGTGGATTAAATATTTAATATCATGTCTAAGCAATTATCAAAAATCCTTTACATGAAATGAGGCTTGCAGCCTCTCAAATGAACATATTAGTAGATTTTCCCTGCTTTATATAGATGAAAACTGAATATCTTTGGGATTTGGACTGTTCCTCAGACAATACGACAATTTTGACAACAACCAATCAATCAGTGAATACTTAGCACAAGTGGCAGATTGATTGATAATAAAAATATCTTGTTGCAGTGCAATCATGGGCAATAGAAAATCCAACCAATTTTTTTTTTTTAAATGATCCATATTTCTTAAAATTTGTTTAAGCAAAATCTCCTTGAAATATCAGTAGATCTCAGTTCAAATAAGCTTGTATTGATTTGTTTGTATGTTGAAGGGGGGAGGGTTTAGGGCCTCTTTCACGAGCCTGTGTGCCGGCGTCAAACCTTCCCGGTTCTGGTGGTTTTGGCTGAGTATAACTTCTAATTTGATGTACACAGTTTTATTTGAGCATGTGTTCTTAGCATGTTTTATACACATTTTTTCTTTATGTATTTTCTTATGTTAAATCTGTTTTGTTTTTCACCTGGCTCAAAGACACATACGTCCCTTTGGTACAATAATTTCTGAATAAAGCAGAATACAGTAGAAATTAAGAGATCTGCCTTCTTTCAGCAGCTGCATAATACTTTTATGTTAACAATATATATTACGCTCTGTTTGTAATTTTAGTTACACTCGCTGCCTATAAAATATTGACTGAGCCGCTGTGTGTTCATTTAGAAGAAAGTTATGCACATAATATGATCATACAGAGTCTCATGTCTTTAAATGCACATCAGTGATTTTCATCAGTTAGATTGATTTATAATTGCACACATTTGCTATATGTTATCAGGAATTATTTTTATATTGGGATGACTATTTCAACCGTTTTGTATCCTTTTTTGCAACATGTCTGTCTTAAAGTGGCTAGGGGAACTTTGCATTTGTGTTAATAGGAGCCCCTTTGTATAAAAGCAGTAGTGTTTTTACGATGCCAGCTGTTCCTGGGTGAGCGTACCCGGACAGAGGCTTTAAGGAAAACTTTATAGAAATAGCGTTCTTTGCAGTGATGGTCTCGTTTGCTGTTACATGTAATATAGGATGTAACAGGAAAAAGGAAAAATTATACTGTTCAAGAAATATTTGAAGTTCATCATAGCTACTTTGAGGAGACATTTGTAAACCTTTTAATGAAGGATTATCAGTTTATTCCTATTGTTTGAGAACATATAACTAATCATCTCATATTTCTGGGTTAGGTCTTCTCTAAACTTGGAAGCCTGAAAGTGTTTTTTTGTTTTTGTTTTTGCCTTTGCATTTGTTTCACATCACCTCTTCTCTGTCTACTTATTTAATGCAGCTGTTTAAAAATGATACATTTCCTTATAATAGCCAGTATTTGACCACTGATGTAAAAAGGGTTAAAAAACAGACGAGTCACTGAAGCTCTGAAGATTTTATGCCCATCTCCCCAGACGAAGATAGCTGTGTGTAGATGTTCTGTGCAAATGATTTCTTATTTATGTGTCTCTTTGGCCGGATTTAAAGGAACACTCTGTGTCGTTTGGAGCTAAACTCAAAGACCTCTCCTCTCTAAGTGTTGACATAGAAGCTTTACATAATTGAGGGCTGAGAGATTTATAGTTGAAAATATCAAGAGAATTCTATTTTTTATCTTTTTAGTACACACTGCTGCTGCTTCTCATGAATAGAAGAAACTGGAAAATACAGTTTTTTTTAATGGAATCGCTGAATGGCTGTCTTCTGCTTTTACATCACAACCTGTCCCAAATGTCTCAATAATCGATATATTGTCAGGACTAAACAGTGTAAGTTTAGGAGGCTGAATTACAAATATTATTTTGCAGACTCTTGATTTATTAGTACTAGATATAGTTGGAATTGTGTTGTTTAGATTGTGACCCCTTATCACAGGTTATGAATGATTGTGATCTGAAATAAACAATGATTAACTCTAAGATAGATTTATTTTAATCATTTTAGAGGCACACTTAGCTGAAATTATTTTGGTATTTCAAAAATTATAAAAAAAAAGGAAAAGCCAAAGTTGAAAGTTGAGAAAATAACCATTATTATTTGTAGCAGAGTGTTGTTTTCATTTTGTTTCCTACCCTGGTAAGTAGCTTATACCCCATTAGATTGCATATGTTTAAAGGAATGATAATACTCTAAAAGGTCAGCTTAATGCCTAGGCTACTCCCTCTATGTCTCAGATCCATAAGTATGAAACATTATGAAAACCATAAAAACATGGGGTATGATTTTTACCTGCTCCGCCATTGTAGCCTGGTCCTACCCAAGCCACAACCACAGCGAGTTCTACTAGCATCCAATGCGGAAGTGACAAAAATTTTAGTTCACTTCAATTTCTCGTTGACTCCCATGTTAAATAGGCCGTTTTCACAGCATTATTAAGCCTATTTACGGCCTAGTCCAAAAAACCATTCTAGTCTGTATGTTTAGGTCATATCTCCATGACACTGAGGGGTGAAATGTTTTCGTATTACGCTAGTTTTTAAACTATTGGAGGTTAAAATTTACAAATAATTAGGGGCGTGGCCTCTTGAGTGACAGCTAGCCCCCCGCTGGCCCTCACTTCGCCTCAGAGGTATACATCAGCTAAATGGGCGTATCTCCCTCCCCCCTGACGTCATATCAATGCCCTCTTTGGTACAAGGAAATGAGGCGGAGTAAAAATCTGACAAGTTGGCGACGCGCATAGGCCAGGACGATTGGTTGCAGTTTGAATAAGGTCAGCACGGATGCTACATCCATTTTATATACTATCTATGGTCCTACCAGACCATGGTACTTAATTTAATTTGTACAGAAGACTACTGAAGGTAAATGAAAATTGAGCAGAAGTAGCTAGGCGGGCGGTGCCAGGCTACCATTGTAACCGGGTAAACATTCACCTCTCTGTCGCCCTCTTTGTAGTATTCTCTCTTCTGATTGGATACAATGTTTCTCTGCCGAGACTCTGAGAGACCTATGTTATGAAGCGTGCACACTATATAAGTGATCACTGTATGAATATAGATAACGTAAATATATTGCTTACTTCTGCTTTAACAAAATCTAAGCAAATTATAATGCCAGATTATATTATTGTGAAAATGTGTATAAAATGATGAGACATATTTCCATCTAAAGATATGGTGCAGCCTTACAAACATCGAGTCGAGAATCGTCATGTTTGAATATTTTACTCAATGTAAGAATCATTTAGTTTCAGTCAAAGGCTTTCGAATAGATACATTTTATAATTCCTGTTAGAGTGGATTAAGATGTTTGAATAGAATTAAAGCGATTTCAGAAACCGGAATCTTTTCTCCACATTACTAAAAGCAAAACAATATATTTCACTGGATAAGCCAACCCTTCATTGTTCCCACTAAATAATCCAAACACTTCTAAAGCGTTGAATCAGATTTCTTCCGCCTCTCTCTTTCTACCCACAAACACCTGACAAAAACCAAGACTGTATAGCTCAGAGGCTCTGGGTAAGCCTCATGTTTTATTTGCGAAAAGCGGCCCCATTGTCCCATAAGTCACCTCGCACAGCACTCTTCTGCTTCACGCCACACTGAGCCTGTCCTACTGTGTTAGCATCACCCGCTGCTAAAGCACTTAGCTTGTGTTCTCCGTGTCCTCTGTGGTACCGCCAAACATCCATTTGGAGGTCCTATAACTTTGAAGCTTTTCACCCACACACTGAGCGAGGGAGGCGCGGGATGCATTTGTGACGTTTCGTGAATACTTTTTCCAATAAATCGCCCTGTACACAAATACATTAAAGCTAATCTGGATATGCATGTTGTCCCGCTTCTCAGCCCAAACAGCTTGACGGGTATGGAATTAGATTTGTTTTAACTATTGAAATACTTTAAAACCAATAATAACCTTAATACCCTATTAGTGAGTGATAGCACCAGTTAGCCATTTGGTTGCCACATTTTATCTGTTGGCCTTTTTTTTTTAACACTTGTCAGACATTGTCACACCTGCTGTGAGAGCCAACAAGGACAGGAGGAGGGCAGCTAGGCTTCCACGTCGGCTGCAAATCAATCTACACTCATTTACTGCTCCGTTGATAGGCCTACATGCATCAAGCATACCCGGGTTTGGTTTATTGATGGAAAGTATATTTAAAAATGTTAGGTTGATGTCTTTTGTGTCACGAAAGTTCTCAGCAGTATGTGAATTTTCACCCAAGCGACATGAATAACAATTTAATGATTTGATTTTGTCTTGTGTCATAGCTGCACTCCTAAGAAGCTTCACAGCTGCCATCTTACATCAAATCTTTGCAGTGCACAAAGTTATTACAAGGGAATTTTAACATGGGGCATATGTTTAATAAAACATTTGTCAATATTACTTACTTAAACATCCAGAAGACACGGAGCAACATTAGCAATTCATCTTGAGTTGTGTTTCCTTTCACCTGACGAGTGTAAGTTCAATATTCATTTTCCTTTTAGCTCAGTTTTGGTCTCCACCTAGCCTGGTCCAACCAGACCATCTTACTTAATTTGATTTGTACATTTGTTGACTACTGAAGGGAAAATGAAAATTGAGCGGAAGTAGGTATGCAGGCGGAGCCAGGCTAGTCTCCACCAGCTCCTGAAAGGTATCTGGTTAACGTAAGCATTGAGACTATGGGGTTATCCCTATGTTCATACATTTCTAAGATTTTTTTTTTGCTTCAAAATAAGGCCCTATGTTCCCACAGCCCCATGTTCCTGAAATTGGCGATTATGTTCAGGAATCATAGCTTTGTGGTTAGGGTAAGGGAACAGGGACAGTGAGAGGTTAGAATAGGAGTGATACACACACACACACACACACACACACAGACATACTTTTCTCATATGGCTGCTGGAACATAGAGCGGTGGGAACATAAACACGCTCCAGAGACAATTCACTAAAAGAAGTTAAAAAAAGCAACAAAAAAATGCATAGAGGAAAACAAAAACTATGAGCTAAAAAAAATCTGAAAGATTGACCAGATTTCCGGTACTTCTGTGACATTGTGTGTTACATTAGAGAAATGACAGATTATCTTGTTATTTAGCTTATGACTTAAAACAGACTGGAATCAAAGTATTGCCTATTACAGCTGAAACAATCCCACTCTTTGCATTCCTAACAAGAGGAAATGCTAGAGGAATGACCCACTGGGACCCTTTAAATGTCCTTTTCTCATGAAGTGAAACAAGCAGACAAAAAAGAAACTCGACTGAGAATTTCCATGGGAGAACGCTTTCTAAACCACGCATTCATGCAATATTTAAAAAAGTAATAATTCAAAGACATTTTAAGTGGCTTAGAACTAAATGAACAAAAGAAGCCAGCTGATTCTCTTCATATTTCAGAGGGGGTGTTACATGAAAACGCAAAATGAAACTGTGAACTTAGTGAAAAATAAACACTTTCACAACATCCTCCCTCTGCAATAAGGTCTTCACTTCCTGTTTGTGTATAGAATATGGGACACGGAGGGTTATGCTATTTAAACCAAAGGGCAGCAAATTCCCAGCTAGTAGAGGCCAGTGGGATCTGAACTTCTGCTGCCAGCTTCTCAAGGGGACATGAAGTGGGCGAGGAAATGCAGAAAGAAGGAAAACAAGATAATGCTGAAAAAAAGAAGGGCATAGACGATAATTAACCGACTAGGATGATATCAGATCTTTACAACTTAAGATTTTTTCCTTTTGTGACCGATGACTTCTCTTCCCAAAAACTACATGAACATCTGTAGCTTGAAAAATTCTATAAATATAATGTTTTAGCTCTACATACGTCACATCATTGTCACAATGCAACATTTTGCTTATTCTTACATGGTGATCTATTTATATCCTTATAGGCTACACAAATGATTAATTATAAAGAATTAAGATTGTGAATGAAGCAATGTGTGAAAAGGGGACAAAGGCAGAAAAGAAGAAGGCAATTAGCTAGAAGACTTGTAAACCCTAACCAAAAGATTTTTAAATATCATGTTTGCAAATGAGGAATTTTAACACGTTAGACCTTTTTGTGAGTAACACTGAAGTATTAGTTTTGAGCTGAAGTAAGGATATGATTAACCCTGAGCATAAAGACTGGAGGCAAAAGGAAACGGCCTTACTCGTTCTTCTCAAGTAAGAAAAGGTGAGAAAAACATACCTTCTAAGTGTATAACATCTGTTGTTCTGTTTGTTTAATCTATAAACATTTTCAAATGTTGTGCATTTTCTGGGGGTATTGTCTTAATATCACGTTGTGAGGTTTCCAAGTGTTGGTACCAATGTGCTACAAAACAAAAACTCATGCTCAGTGACTGACTCAAACCGTGATATAGCTTCTGCACCAAAACACTGGACAGACAGATTCTGTTCTTTATCAAGAGGCATTTTTTAGCTTCACCTACAACCACAAATTGTTATTTGATAGTTTAGTCTCTAGAAAAATGTTTGATCATTTCTACAAAACATGATAATGCATGTGCTTTAGTGGTGTTGTTATTATTTATTTTTTACTTTCCACAGGGCCAAGCCTCCTGTTTCGTCCTGATTCAGTCTGAATCCTGCTCTCTACACACGACTTGAGATTTGTATTGATCTTCTCATCTTGTATGCCGAGCATATTTCGCAAAATGTTCAAATCTTAAAAAACTCTATATAGGACTAAAGAAACTATGCCCACTGCCTAATTCTTTTTTAAATAATTATACTAGACAACAAATGGGATCAAATGTCCTTGGTGGAGATGAGTGGATTTGAAAAATCTAGACATCAGTGCTGAAACCGGCAGATAGAGGAAATACATGTTTAACTGAACCACTTTGTCGCTTCCTGAATAGGCTATAAGGCAAAACTGAAATTGGCAAATAATATAAAGAGGGAAAATATTATTGGGTTTCCATTTGTGGGTACTTTAATGTGAGTGTTCTATGTTATTGTGTTTGCATTCAACTGTAATATCTACACCCATTATGAGGAGAGTGTGTACTAGCCTGTACATACTCAGCATAGGGATTTCAAAGACAGGAAGGCCGTCTGATAACAATCGGAGTGTAACGCCCTCCGCCTGCAGGCTCTTTCTGTGGCACCCAAACACAGCAGACGATCTTCTCCAGCAAATGTAAGTGATGTTTGTACACTTTTTGCTCAGCTGTGAGACACGGACAAGGTCTGTTTTTCTGGGCAGCTTCTCTGGAATGTAAACCACCCACTATACACTCATAAACACTGCGTTACAACTGTGTGATGGTGTGAGGCCTGATGATTTCCCTTGCTCGGTTTCCCTTCGGTCTCATGATTAATAAAAATAATTAAATTTTACATCATTTGGAACAAAAACAATCATTGCTGCTGGATATTATTTCTCATGGGGAATTCTTTAAATCAACCGTCCACTTATAAGAATAGCAGTGTATGTATGTGTGTGTGTGTGTACTTTATCTACACAAACATTGTGTTTGAGGTCATCACTTTGAGGCATGACGTGTGTTTATAATGGTCATAGGAAGATGACGTGGTGTGTCATATTGTGGACTGGAGCCACGGGACTGAGTTAGTTTATCTACTCTGCATAGTTTTCCTTTCCGGTGTTTGTGAGTTTCTTTGAAAAAGCTCTAGACTCCACATGTTTAGCATATTTATGTAGCCACCTCACAGTGGTAAATCCAAACAAATAAATCTACTCCAGCACAACTGTGTTACGTCAAAAGAAGCTTTCTGTGTATATTAAAAATAGCATGTTTCATGAAGAATGGGAGACCGTCCAAGTAGTGAACTGAGCTCATAAATTGTTTTGATAACAGATTGATGGACGAAAATGCAAATGGGAACCAAGTCCCACAATACACCACAAATACATAATTTTTATGATCTCTTTTTCTTTTATAGAGATGTGATGTAGAGTGACTGTAAGAGGCTTTCAGAGCCTGTGACGGAAGGCCAACATGTGTTAAATTCAACCAGAGCCAGCTGAGAGGTGCAGCGGGGTATTTTTGTGGTACTGGTGTGAGTGAAAAAGTTACAGCTGAAAGCATATTAAAGTTTCATCCAATCATTGTGTACTTTGACCTGTAATGTGGTGGTTTACAGTGAGTAAAAAATGCAGAGAAACAGGAGAAAAGCTAATAAATAAGTTATTATTTTCAAATGAATGACTCAACACTCTATTTTAAAGCTAAAGCATAAAAAAATCATATGCATATGTGGTCCTTTTGTGTTTCATCTGACTAAATATTAGTTGATTGATTATTACATATATTATTATATACAATATTTTTTTTTAGTGATGCTAGAGGTACGGCTCTAATAACAGATTTTTTTTTTGATCCAGATTTAAATATTTTTAAAACTATTGAATGGATTGTCTTCTATACAGATGTTTCCATTGCCCAAAAGATAACCCTTCTGACTCTTTCTTTCACACCACCATGACATGAGCTTGAAATGTATGTTTCAGCATTCAATTGCCTATATTAAAAACAATTGGATGGATTGTCATGAAATCTGATACAGAGATGGATGGTCCCCTTATAAGTCCATCATCAGGTATACTTTTTAATGGATTTAATGACCTCCCCATCAGCTTCAACTGTCTAAGTTAAGCTTAACTAAATTCAATATTATATTTGATCAACAGCAGCATGTGAGCAGTGTCACTGCTGGAATGCTGACATTGGGATTTAGCTCAAAACACTGCTTTGCCTAATTGGAGCCATTATTTTAATGAGCTCTTTTTGTCGATAAAGAAAAGTCATGGTCTGTAGAAAACAGAAGGTTGTTTCCTGTTATTATTATACTTTATCTTGGTATCTTGAGATAACATGATAATCAACCTGTTATCACAATATGTTGTTTCCTATATTCATTATCTCATTATAATAGTTAGATAGATAGATAGATAGATAGATGGACACAAAAATGTACCAGGTACTTTTACATAGTAGAAAACCAAAAAAGGCAAGTAGAGTAGAGTAGAGATGGTACCATGTAGTGGAAAGGCCCCATAAGTGTCGGTATGTAAATCTCTCAGAGCATCAATCATTAGACTCCAATCCAAACACATGTTAAACACACATTGTTCCCTTTCTGCTCCACAGTCCGAGGCATGGCTCTCATCTAATGGACAATAACAAGGCACTAAAGAGCAGCAGGACATAGCTCAGTCCCACTCAGAGACACTAAATCAATCTGTTCCAAATAAACACCAGGCTTTTACGCCATTTGCTCATCCTGAAACCTGAGTTCGGAGTGTGACATTTTAATTTATTACAATCTAGTTAGAAACAGATGAAGACTTTTTCTACCTGGATATAGTGTAGTGTGGTCTGTATGCTCGTAGAGTAAAACATCCTTGTTCTTATTTAGCTTTTTGTTTTTATCATTTCTGCTGCTTAACGTTGTAAATGCTAAATATACCTTCTTTTTAGGATTGTTATATTTTTTCATAGGAACATACTGATGTCTAATGCAGGCAGTCAAAATGTTATTTTCCTCAAGTTATTCTACATGTTAGATACCTCTATGTCCCCTACTTATCCAGAAATCATAAAGTTTGAGATGTTATGGAATTTCCTACACACCACAGCTAGTAGTTGAAGTTACTTTTTTTATATCTTAGATTCTATGAATTGTTTATATTTTTGACTATATTTTGGTCCTACTTCTGTGAAAAAAATTAAGTGAAAGATTAAAAAAAGTGGCCACTGATTTACAGAAACTATTTGGTTTGTTTTTATCACACATATATTTGTCACAAAATATGATGTATTTTAATGTTGATGGTTAAAACAAATTTTTAGTGCTGAAAAACTTAAGTACTAGAATATTACTGGACTACTGCTTTAACATGTTTGGACATTCTTTCCTTCAGATTTTCCCACCTCTTGCATGTGAGAGTTTGCACGTGCATAACGTGAACACAAACCTTTCCTATTTCACAAAACATACGTTGTCTCATTCAGTATATTTTCACAGAGTCTTCCTCTTGTGAGTTAATTATGTTCCACAGTAACTACAACCACTGCACACACAACAATGAGGCTGCTGCTAAAATCCATTCTTAATGGTGGAATTTTCTTTGCAAATAGCTTTAAATTGTCACTCATTACAAGCCAAAGACACAAACCATTAACTGGAGAGGAAAATTCAGGTAGCAATTTAGGGCAAAGAGTCATTCGGCAGAAGTAAGGCAGCAGAGGCAGCGAGCAGAACTAATTTCATCAAATATTAAACTTGGTTAGGAGACTCCTAGGACCCCAGTGGGATTACCCTGCAGCCTGATGACATGAGGAGAGCTGGAGGATCATGGGATAATTCGTACAGGAAGCATAGGTAGCCATTTTGAAAAATAATTATTACAAAGTATTCAGAGAAAATATCCGATCTGGTTACTTTACTACACTGGTGAAAAAATACCTTATAAAAGTTTTGGCCATGTTAAAGTATGAAAAAGATTCCATATATCTTGTTCCCTCTGCATGTGTCAACTTGAACATGATTTGTGTGATATGAAATTCGCAATAATATACTATATGACTGTGTACAGTGTTCACTTTGTCAAGTATTTATAGATGTAGTCTTAATCATGATATAAACAGTTAGTTTTAATTTAGTTTATATTTAGTCAACCTTATCCTGTTTTATTATAATCCATTTTTAGTCGACTAAAACTGTGGAGATTTTAGGTGAGTTGACAAATGTTGTGAACATTTGAGTTTAGTTTAATTTGAGAACAAGAAATAACATGTTAAAGTGTTTAATGCAAAGTGTCAGAGCTTGTTTTTTTCTTTGCATGTGTTATTAAGAAGGAGAAGGACGAACATACTTGTTAATGAGGTGCATGTGTGCTCAGAAATTAGCTATTGTAAACTGTTAAAGTGAACCTGCCAGATAAATGAAAATGCATTATTTGCCAAACTCAGCAGACAACAACAAAAAGTGGGAAAAAAACATCCAACTGCAAGAACAGAAGAAAAGTGTTGTATTAGGTAGATCCATTCAATAAACCTGCAAAATTCGTATTTTTTTTCATTATCTGACCAACATGTTAAACACATGGAAAGAGGTCATAAGGTAACTTCTTACTCTGTGTTGAAAAGTTAAAAAAGTCCATATGCTGTGATGACATGATTTCTCAAACACTTTCCATTATTCTAACAAATCTAAATATTAGTAGAGGAAGTGACACACAGACAGTCTCATTACAGTTTGAATGTGAGAGAGGAATGTTAATGCTTTGGCTAAACGTAAACAAGGTAAATTATGTACACATACACTCACTCATACAGTGCTCATACAAAGAAAGAAGGCATGACATATGAAATAGTGCTGTTAATGTTGTTTTGATTTTTAGAATAAAAACAGAAAATAAGCATAAAAAAGTCCCAAAAATACTGATGTATAAGTACAAGCCGATGTTCATATATGGAAACTGAAATAAAATCATCATAAGATGAGTTGAGATGAGAGATTTCACACAGGGAAATTGAGGCTATTTTACTTATTAGGAGAAATGTTGTTGAGACCAACTCCTAAGTATTTAAATCATGTATTACTTTAGTGTTTTAATCCTGTTATGTAACAGGACTAAAAGTAAAACCATAAAACGTTGCTGCTTTGCTCAGTACAAATGTAATAATATTTAATATCCTGCCTTCCAAATATAACTTTTTGCATTTTTCTTGCTGCTGGAAAAAGGCAGGAGTGCCAGCAACTTTATTTTACTTGTATGACACACTTGTTATGTTTCAAGAATACCTACAATGCCAACACTATATGTAAGTTTGAAGCATTCAAACCAAAACCACAGCTTGATTGTTGCAAATAACATATAAAGTGAAGGTTTGAAAGCGCAGTCTATTACAGTCTGTTACTCATCTCTGTAGCAAAGCGACTGCATAGATTTTATTCAGGAAAGTGAAGGTTTTACACTTTAGGTAGACATTTTAGGGCTATGGCAGGTGCTGTGTAAAGAAAAAGGTTTTTGGGGCAGAGTGAAGAGCATTACCCACGGGTGGCCAGTAGTTTGGCACAATCCCATCACCCTCCATCGCCTCCGCTCAGCTCCTCCAGCTGAGGCCTACTTAGCACCATTCATAATGCATGGTCACCACCCACACCCCCACCCCCTAAGCCCATGCTCCGGCCTGTCATGGCTTGTTCCCTTTGACAACTCAGCCCAACTCAACTTTTCCCCCAAAGAGGATGCGAACGGTTGCATAATTTAGATGCCGCCCGCTGTTTTGAAGGCTCATCTCTTATCAAAAATGTAGCAGAAAGAGTTTCTGGGGGAGTTTTATCTAAAGGGGGCAATGGAAGATGTTCCAGTTGAGACAATGGATGTAGGCATGGGCCAAAACTTTTACTTTGAAACTTTTCTGAAACATGTAGACATCAGCATCATGTATGGCTTATTGCCCACATGCATACATGTAGACCTAAACACAGGATTAGGAACAGAGACATCTACTGTATATTTAAAAACAAAAAAATGTTAATTTAGAGTCTTAAGGTACGAATACACTGCACTCCGCGGCGCGGCGGTTGGCCGCGCGAATCGCAAGTTCCGCGCCGCGTGATCATATTGGGTCATATTGTGTCCGCCGCCCGACCAGAGTAGCCTTCTCCTACTCTGGGGCTCTGGGGATATGCTGGCGTTGGTGCTAACCGGTTCTGAGAGCACCAGTCTGCTGTGCTGATGGTGCTTTACCCAAGCTAACTGGTGCTAACTTGGTTCATAAAGCAAAACTGATAGCTGTACACAGCAGGCAACAGACACAGAGGCTATTCACAGAACTTATGGGAGCAAACTGTGACTATTATGTTTTCATCCATCATAATTTCCTCTGTCAGTCGTCCAGAAGCGAGTGACGTCGGGAGGAGCTCAACGCCGATTGGCTATCGCGGCGCAGCCGGCGGCATAAAGTTCAATATTTTCAACTTCTGCGGCGGCCGCGCCGCCCTAGCCGCGGCGCTTGAACCGCTCGCCGCCGGCCGCCCATTTGCGCGACGGCGCGCGAAATACATTGACTTACTATGTAAACTCGACGCGCGGAGGTGTGCAGTGTGTTCGCACCTTTATGAGAGTATCTCATATTGATTCCAGCTGTTTTCTTATTGAAAGACTTGATTTTTATGTTGCCCTTCTCAGTTGTTTTCTACAAATCGATTACATTATAAGCAGGGGTGTAAAGTAGCGAATTACATTTACTCGCGTTCCTGTAATTGAGTAGTTTTTTCATGTAGGCCTACTTGTAATTTTTTAAGTGATTTTTAAAACCTATACTTTTACTTTTACTTTGAGTATGTTTATTTTGAAGTATTGTACTTCGCTACATTTTATATCACCTGTGTTACTGAGTAAAAAAATTGTTAAAGTAGAGAAAAGAAAAGAAATATTGCGGGGGGCTTTTATTTTTACGGCACAATACCGGAAATTAACACAGTGAATGATCGACAGGAGGAGAGAACACATTGTGACTAAATGATAACAACAAACATTGCTTCCCTCTATCATTAAAACAAAATAATCCTAGTTAAACTATCATTGTACCGCACGTAAAGACGTGATGGCTTTTAAATGCAGCGAACCTTTGATCCAGCCGTGCGATCGGCCCCTCCCTCACCTGATAGTTCAGCACAGTGCAGAGTAGGATGGAGACGGTTCGTGTTGCCGGGAGCTTTAAAAAACTTCCAGAAGACGGCAGAAAGTCAGGCTTTGGTCGAGAAGAAAGGTAAAATTAATAGACTAAAATAATGTGCAAGATATGTTATGCGCGGACACGCGAGTCAGATGACATGCGCGACCGTGAGAGAGAGAGAGAGAGAGAGAGAGAAAACAAGTCATATCCGACCCAGCTGCACTTCAAAACACCACGACCAAGTAGCTCACTCACTTTAAGTCGAATCCAAGAGGTCTATTTCCAAGCAATAAATGAATAAAAAACACAGGAAGTTTAAAGCTCCTTGACTCTTGCCACCACAACAGTCATCAATTAAGAACACTGTAGCCTACAATGCAACTTGCTTATCCAGCCAGCTCCATGAGATATAAATAAAATATGCCCTCACATTCCTGCTAGCAAAACAGGTGCCCTATCAACAACATTTGCAACGGTTTATTTTGATTTTGACACTTATTTTATTTAATCATTAAAAATATCTTCTACTTATTTGCATTTTCCTTGTTTTCAGTCCAATAGGTTATGTTTTAGATTATACACAATTACATTATTAGAACTGCAGCTGCAGTCTGTTTAGGTCTGTAGACCGGTTAATGATCAAAGGGTTGGAGGTTCGATCCCCGCCCTGCCACTTATGTCATAGTTGTTGTGTCCTTGGGCAAGACACTTCACCCACCTTGCCTCGTGTGAATGTTGATAATTAGCCTGCTATCGCTGTATGAATGTGTGTGAATGGCAGGGGTGTAAAGTAGCGAATTACATTTACTCGCGTTCCTGTAATTGAGTAGTTTTTTCGTGTACTTGTAATTTTTTAAGTGATTTTTAAAACCTATACTTTTACTTTTACTTTGAGTATGTTTATTTTTAAGTATTGTACTTCGCTACATTTTATATGACCTGTGTTACTGAGTAAAAAAAATAGATAGGGAAACGAGAGAAAATAAAATAAATATCGCGGGGTGCTTTTATTTTTACGGCACAATACCGGAAACGAACACAGAGAATGATCGACAGGATCATTACGACTAAATGATAACAACAAACATTGCTTCCCTCTATCATTAAAACAAAATAATCCTAGTTAAACTGTCATTGTACCGCACGTGAAGACGTGAAGGCTTTTAAATGCAGCAAACCTTTCATCCAGCCGTGCGATCGGCCCCTCCCTCACCTGATAGTTAAGCTTTCAGTTTAACAGTGCAGAGTAGGATGGAGACGGTGCGTGTTGCAGGGAGCTTTGAAAAACTTCCAGAAGACGGCAGAAAGTCAGCCTTTCCTCAAGAAGAAAGGTAAAAGTAATAGACTAAAACAATGTGCAAGATATGTTATGCGCGGACACGCGAGTCAGATGACATGCGCGACCGTGAGCGAGAGAGAAAAAAAGTCATATGTGACCCAACTGCACCTCAAAACATCACGACCAATTAGTTTACTCAGTTTAAATCGAATCCAAGTGGTCTATGACCAAACAATAAAGGAATGAAAAATACAGAAAGTTTAAAGCTCCTTGACTCTTGCCACCAAAACAGTCATCAATTAAGAACACTGTAGCCTACAATGCAACTTGCTTATCCAGCCAGCTCCATGAGATATACATTAAAATATGCCCTCACATTCCTGCTAGCAAAAGACGTGCCCTATCGACGACATTGGCAACGGTTTATTTTGATTAGGATATGTTTAAAGTCAAAAGTCATGGTTTCAAATGTTAAATAAGTGCATGCTGCAGTTCTTAAATCAATGAATAATTGTCTAATAATTGTGATTACACAATGTCAATCAAAATAATCATGATTATGATTTGTCAAAATCGAGCAGCCTAACCTTGCAATGTCCATGGTTTAGATCAATTATACACAATTACATTATTAGAACTGCAGCTGCAGTCTGTTTAGGTCTGTAGACCGGTTACATTCCCATTCCCCCATTAACAGACTATTTGCTCCATATTTGCTTATCTAAAGTATAATGACACAGTATACATCCATACATGTGTGGTGACATGATTTATTTAATTTGTGCACTTTCATTTGTAAGTGTTGTATTAATTAAACAAAACTAGTTTGAGATTTATATCCCCTTGTCTATATATAGAATGCCCTACACTGAAGAGACCCCCGCCCCCTCCAGCTGTTAAAAAGTAACTAGTAACTTGTACTTTAAGTACATTTTAAATCAGCTACTTTTTCACTTTTACTTCAGTAGATTTTTAGACCAGTACTTTTACTTTTACTTAAGTAAAATTTCATCCAAGTAATCATACTTTTACTTGAGTAGAATATTTTTGTACTCTTTCCATCTCTGGTGAATGGTAACGTGTAAATGGGAACAGGTCTCCCTTGCAAAAGAGTCTTCGGACTCAATGGGATATACCTGTATAAATAAAGGTTAAAAAAAAAATCCCACATTAACAGACTATTTGCTCCATATTTGCTTATCTAAAGTATAATGACACAGTGTACATCTATACATGTGTGGTGACATGATTTGTTTAATTTGTGCACTTTAATTTGTAAAAGTGTTGCACTCATTAAACAAAACTAGTTTGAGATGTATATCCCCTTGTCTATAATGCCCTACACAGAAGAGACCCCTGCCCCCTCCCGCTGTTAAAAAGTAACTAGTAACTTGTACTTTAAGTACATTTTAAATCATCTACTTTTTCACTTTTACATAAGTAGATTTTTAGACAAGTACTTTTACTTTTACTTAAGTAAAATTTCATCCAAGTAATCATACTTTTATTTGAGTAGAATATTTTTGTACTCTTTCCACCTCTGATTATAAGTCAAGTCATTCCTTTGGCAGAAGAATCATTCTCCCTAAGATGTCTTTGAATGTCCAAATATGAAATCATGTGTCTGAGCATGTGTGTATTGGGGGGAGGGGGATCAAGCCTATTTCATAAATCAGGTTATTGTTTCAATAGAGTTGAAAAAAATTAAACAAAAGGCTCATTGAAGGTAACTCATGCAGCCGGTGTGACCACCTGCAGTTGGGCAGTTCAAGGTGAGTGAGGGTCACAAGCCGAAGAAAGATATTTAAGAGAGAGGGCGAACACCTGATGAAAATATCTGACTTTACTCCATATGCGCACATTGTATTTGCTGAGGTACCAGACTATTGCCTTGTTGGAGAAAAATACATAGGTAACTGAGAGTCTTTTTATTATTTTGTGGTGACAACTTCCCTGAAACCATAAACAAAATCCCATTT
Organism: Hyperoplus lanceolatus; assembly: GCA_026929865.2. Classification (NCBI taxonomy): domain Eukaryota; kingdom Metazoa; phylum Chordata; class Actinopteri; order Uranoscopiformes; family Ammodytidae; genus Hyperoplus; species Hyperoplus lanceolatus. The sequence goes on from CM049395.1 coordinate 17,761,407, forward strand.
GCGATCAATTGCACAAATCTTGTTCCCAAACATAAACAAGGTGATCATAATGTTATTCTACTGCTCAAACCACTACAACACTTGCACCCCCAATATATAATTACTATTAATGCATTACTTATCCAATTATATAATATACATTTATCTGAAATGGGCCATTCTGCATAAGGAGTCATTTTGTTCAAGTCTGTTTTGTGAATATTATGGGCTTTTTACCTTGTCATCCTTTATTTTGTGTCAACACCGTCAGACACCAAAAACACAAATTAATTTCCCCTCAATTTATGCTAGACCCATGAGATGTATTGTGATCACAAGTATTCACCAAGACTGACAGAGGCCACACAACATATTTTCAAAATGTATATGAATATGCATTCTTTTATAACGATTTTCCTCTATGTTCTTTAGTTGAACTGTGTAATAGAATGTTTACTTTAAAATTAACAGCAATCAAGATGTGTTTCAAATTTCAAAACACATTCTCATGTTAGGTGACTGGTTAGATTTTCACATATGACCAACCATTCCTCCACAACTATGAAATATCATTATGTATTGTTATAAAAATAATATAAATCTGACGGAATTGACACATATCTGATGGAGTTGACAAGTATATCTGACAGAGTTGACAAGTATATCTTATGAAGTTGACATATCTGATGGTGGTGACAAACCCAGATAACCATCAATTACATAGAAAAATCAATAACAGTGATTTTATAACAGCATATTATTGGTTGAGCGTTAATTCAAGATTCACATTACAGTCTTTCAATCAGGCTTGCTCTAACACTCACACCAAATCACCTCATTTTGTATATCATCCTGTACTTTTTTAAGAATCATCCATGACAAAAGAAGATTGTGAGAGTTTCCATAAATACAGTATTAGAATTTTTATTATTTAATATAATTATAACTTGAAAACCACTCTAATATGATGCCTTCACATTGATTGTCAACTCCCTCATTGGCCTGTCACCACCGTCAGACAGGAAATCTGACGGAGTTGACATCTGACGGTGTTGACATATTTAATGTTTCTTAAACAAAACAAATTAATCTAGGAAGTCATTTGGTTTTTCTGTTGATGATTGTTGCTAGTATGAACTACTTCAGGAAAATAAAATTACCGAAACATTTCAAATAACTTCTTCAGAAATTGTAAGTCGGTGTTGACATATCATGGTTTTGACGCATGACTTTCAAGATTTGGAATGTAAAATATTCTAAAACTACAACACTTATCAGAGCCTGTCTGACTCTAATGTACTCTGCAGAGGTAGAATGTTTGTAAAAAAAAAAAACGTACTTTGTAAATATTACTGTGATGTCACAGTAAAAGACATCACAGTAATATTTACAAAGTAAGTTTTTTTTAACCCTATATTTCTCTTTCTGTGATGTCACGAGAAAGAGAAATATAGGGTTAAAAAAAACACTCTTTCTGCCTTTTCTCAGGCTAGGATGAACCGATTTCAATTTTTTTCGCACATTTATACTACATAGGATCTCAGAATTTAATACACCTTCATATTCAAACCGGTGAAGTAGGCCTTTAAACATTATCCAAAACAAGAAGTAGCAGATAACATAGCTTTAAGCTCCATCTGAATAGCAACAACTAGTCACTTTCTTCTTTTGAGCTGCTTTTTGTTCTTGTCTAGTTCATTAATTTTGTCTAACCCATCATGTCTTATACAACCACAAAATGTTTTTACCACAGAGTCCTGGGAGTCTTGGTTTTGTAGGGGACAACCAGGCCCCCAGGACTGTGCCGTCTCCGAGCAGCCAGCATGGACATGTGGCCAACCCATTGGTATTGCATGGCGAGGGGTGGAGCTTATTTTCATGCGGCCCGTAGGCAGGTTTCCCTGTCCACACAGTACAAGCGGCGAACAAGATTGTGTCTCTGCAAAAAATTTCTGGATATCAATCATAGGCTCATACTTATCTTTAGACCATATACTATTAAAATGGAAGTTTTCTCATTTCAAAACGCCACCTCAAGCGTTTTATTAGCCCAACGGCTTTTAACGGCTTTCAGTTTGTTTTCGCCAGGCTTGATGCTACAGAACGAGAATGATTCTACTCCCGCCTCCAGTCCGCTACGCTTGCCGCCCTCTTTCTTGATAGGTCCATAGTGCAGCTACGTCCATGCTACGTCATGCTTCCGGGCCGCATGGAATTTCCGGATTATACTTCCTTGTTGCGTCTCTGCGCCAATGAGCAGCTTTCATAGGAATGAATGGGCGCCGTGTTTCAATCCGGTGTCCATTTCTTTATATGTCCATGGGGACAACCTACCTTAATTTTTAAATGACCTGTCTCTAAAATTATTGTTTTTATTTGGCAAAAATGGAATTAAATGTTGTCAGTTTTTGTACAGGATGTACAATATATGGGAGAACGGGGTAATGTGAGACACTTTTTACATTTGCTCCCCTCTAAGGGAGCTAAAATTATTCATCAGTCAAATGTACACATTTCCCATTAATTCTGGATGTTTCCTAGAAAAGAGCATTAGCAGAATTTATTCATGACAAACGGCAGTGAAAATATAATTGTTTAAAAAAAAGTTGTCTTGTGTCTCAGTTTACCCCGGCTGTGGGGTAAACTGAGACAGACCAGAGAAATCAAGGGGTTAACTGATCCACTTACTTTTTCCACTCTGAAACTACCATAACAACACATGTTGTAACAGTTAGAATCCTGACAGCTAGCGTGAAAACCAAATATTCCAAAACTAATGTCGGACTAGTAACAGAATCATGGAGTTTGGTCAATTAAGCATAAATGTTTCTAAACACTTGAAAGTAACTCTGATCAAATACAACATATAATTCATATTCAATAATTATCATTCAAATGACAGATAGAACCATAGAGCCAGATAGTGTCTGGGGGAAAAGAACAATCAGAACCAGCTAGAACAGTCTGGGACTCGGAACACAGGACTAGACCCAGCTGTCATTTTCCATATTTTGAGTCTTTGATTAATATTTTTCTGCATTTGTTTTATTGGGATCATTCATTGAATAAAGTCATATTACTTATAGTCTAATGATTTTAAAGGTCACTCTCCTGTCCGCCACATACATACGTGCCAAACCATGCCCTTGCCGACACCCCTTCAACCATTCAACCCCCACCTCCAGCCCACATTGTCTTTTGTCTTATTCAAACTAGCCTCCTTGCTACCTCAAATATAATGGATTCATTAAAAGAGGGCACTGGGCGCCCTTAGCTCAGTTGGTAGGGCGTCCCCCCCCGGGCCGGGCCCAGCAGCAGACCCGGGTTCGATTCCCGCCCACGGTCGTTCTCTGCATGTCACTCCCCTCTCTGCCCCATTTCACCTCTGTCTCTCTGCACTATCAATAAAGCATAGAAATGCCCAAAAATATCTAAAAAAAAAAAAGAAGAAGCGCACAGACACTGTCTCACTTTACCCCACTGCCACAATTTGAGAAAAAACTAACTCGTAGAAATGCAGGCTAATCTTTAGCTAGCATCATCACATGGTTGCATATGTTGGTAGTTCATCAACATGTATGATATTTGCTTTGGCACAACAATCGATTAAGTTGACAGCAGAGACATTTTTGTGAAAAAAACATGCTTACAACATCACCATGAGGTCCTCTCTTTTATGGCCACGGGGAAAGGAGAGGGGCTTGAAAACATATCTCACATGACCAAAAATGTGTTCCATTGCCTAGATACAGGGGGTGTCTCACATTACCCGATGGCTCACATCCCCCCGTTCTCCCCTATCACTTTAGTCTCATATTCAAAATGTTTTCTAGAGAGGCCTCCAGAGACTAGGGGGACCTAAGCAAGAATTTGTATCGCTTAGTGCCGGCTCTGTCTGGCACACAGATAAGGAAGCAAATAAAAAAAGCTACATTCAGGTTTATGATGAATTGTTATCGAAACCTCACAACAATAACCCTCTGGGTGTTTAAGGTTTTTTTGGGACGTGAAGTTTTGTCATGTTTAGAAATGACTGTGTCACGAATTTTGACAGAGGTTAAAGAGCAACTTGGATTAAGAGCCTGGCTGAATGTTTCCAGACCTGTTTTTACTACTTGATTGCCTCTCCACAGAAAACAGTTCATCCCCACTACCTTATTAGGTAAGCAGTGACAAGCGGCTATTGTTACAAAGCAGAACCAGACCAGCACGTCTTCGAGAACATTTTAACTTTGGTGAAAACAGACTAGATGGATTACAGTTTCAAATAAATATCACTGACGATCAAAACAAGCTTAATGGCTTCTGAGATGAACGACTTTTCATTGCCTTCGGATCAGAACCTTGTGTCACTAAAGAGTGAATTCTTTAGAATCAATTTATGTGAAACATGTAGGGCCAGATTTATATTAGCTTTATCTTTTATTTTTATTTTGAGTGTGTCCAATTGGGTCAACAAAACATTTTTCAAGCCTGAGAGTTTTGAGGTTTTGCACAAAGTGACAACATTGAGCCTTAAAACAAGAAACATTGTCCAAAATTGGTGTTAAAGTTTGTATTATTATTTCAGAGCCATGTAAATATTTAGCCCCCCTCTGAAAGAAATCAGACCATGCCAATATACTGTGCTGTACAACAAAACCTTCTATTATGAGCCAGCAGCAACAGTAGCTTCATATCCATAATAGGTCACATCAGCAGCACGGCTTGTAATTATTGTTTACTGTAACTCGGCTCCATTTATGGTGAAACTGTCTTGATCTGGTTGTGAGTAGTGGGTCTGTAATCTCTGGGAATTGCACGCTGGTCACAAAATTACTCCCATGGATGAGAAGATTATTTAATAATTCCTGAATCCCAGTAAGGTCAGGATTTCACACACCAGTGAGGGGCTTTGGCTTAGGACCTGGAAGGTAAGTGGTGCAGTCATTGAGAGAAGTAATGTTGTCGACATTGTACAGCCGTCGGGCTGCAGGTGCTGCTGTTCAGGATACCAAGGTCATGTTCTCTCTGTACTTATATTTTCAGGAATTTGAGGAGGCAATACTTTCCTAAAGTGCAGTTTATAGTTTATAATGAAAATTAAACTTGTAACTTGTGATAATATCAACAATCCAGTGTAAGAACAGGTCTGTAATTTTGGTAACCTAAAAGCAAGACCAAGTCATGACCAAAGCCAGAGTGTATCAAGACCGAGACAAGACATCTCAAGACTTTGGGGTTGAGACCAAGTAGCCTGAAGACCAAGACTAAGGCAGGGCTAGACCTAATCCCAAACTGCTGGAGGTTAAACAGCAGTTTAAAAATTTCAGATTAGAAATTAGTCAAATTGTTGCGTTGACACTCGCACAGTTTACCACTAGGAATGTCTGCTGAAAGTTCCACAGCTCAGGATTTTAAGCCATGAATTGATGAACTTGCATTGAAGAAAATATGTTTTTTCTAATGTCTGTAAATAGGCCAATCTATGGGGCTAAATAGCATGCTAACATGATGATTGATTGTGTCAACTGTCTAAGGATGAATGCTAACATTATCTGGTTTCTAACTTTTGCCTCAAGTTACAATTTAGCTAACTAGTTAACGTTAGATAGCTGCTGATAGCCCAACCCTTTCATTTCCAATGGTGGCTTTGCATTTCATTACCAATGTAAAGTGTCATAAACATTTAACACTGCTGCGTCATGATTCCTATAAAGAATTAAATAAAAAAACGTGATATGTTTTGAATATGCAGAAAGTTTTGAAAAATCCAAGAGAAAACATATTGTCGCTCAATCCAGAATGCCTGAGAGCCTTACTGCATTATAGGCCTTTATAATTGTTTCACCAGGAACCTGAATGTTGTCTTTTCCTTTGCAAAAATAAAGACATTTCCTCAATACATTTATGCAGAAAAGGCACAGAAAACAGAAACAGAAAAATCTACCAGAACACAGGAAATTAAGTGTTTGACGCACAAAAATTTCTGGGGGAGCACCCCCATACCCCCACCTATAATTTGTCCCCCAAAATATGTAAACAAAATCTAGCCTATGCCCCGTATGTACGCAGGTTATATACCTAGATATGTTGTTTGATTTTTGGATTAAAAAGAAGGCAGCGACATGTCTGGCCCTTCGTGTGATTATCATGTCGTAATTCGGCCCTTTGTGAAAATGAGTTTGACACCCCTGGTTTAGACTAACTGTTCTCTTTTTAAAATCGTTACATTTTAATATGAGTAGTCTTATGAAACGGAGAATACCGTTTACTTGACGTTTACTTTCCACCATCCTCTGTTTGGATGAGGAGTTATCGCGGCTCCTGCAAACACACACGGAGCAAGTTGTAGGCTGATGCGCATGAAATGAGATAAAAAATAAAGCGAATCAAGTGTTTGCCTTGAACACTGCTCCCACAAGAGGGCCTGCATCAATATTATGACAGACAGGTGTAGCCTACAAAAAACTCAATTGCGACAGTCCACAGCAGCGCAAACACATCAGCATGGCCAACAGCATTGCCTTAAGACGCACGCAGATGGCAAATAATACACATTAACACACTCAAATCCAGCTCCAGCAAGGGGCTCAGCCCGGACAGGGTTTAAGCTAACTTTACTTACTGTAACTGCAGGGGTTTTTTTCCGGATAAGTAGGCCGATTCGTTTTTAACCAGCGTCTGATATCCATTTTCAAAACACCAGAGCAGGCTAGGCTACTAAGTTGAATTTGCCGCTTAACGCTGTCGTTCGGTGTGACGCATTCTGAATAGTGATAGGTTTACACATATGTCAATCACATAGTCTCTATTTTCTATACATTTTTTATTATTTAGTAACTATTATTTTTTTTGAGATTTTAAATAGTATCTGACATCATATCTTAGCATAAAAAATAAAATAAAAAAGTAAAATGAATTTTATTTTTACAAGGGCAAAGACATCAAATGGGCGGGCAAAGACACCGAATGGGCGGGCCAGGCCCGGTCTGGCCCGCCCATTGGCGCCGGGTCTGCATACAGTACATCAGACAAGTCACAGGCAATTTAGTGAATCCCCAGCAATTGTAGTCTTGACAGGTTTTGAAATAGAATCCAAGTTCCCTTTTTCCGAGACCAAGATGAAACTGAGTAGAAATTTGGTCGATTCCGAGACTGATACCTTCAAAAAGTGGTCTTGAGACCCAGGCCGATTTTACACTACAACACTGGTATTTAGCACCCTTTTCATCACGTTTGTCCTCCTTTAAAGAATAATAAAGGTATACACATTTATAGATTAAAGTTTAAAATATAATCATAATATAAATTTTAAAAAAAAATTTTTTGGAAGTTATTCAAACTAATTTAACTTTTGAGTTGAAGGTTTACACTCAACAGCATTCTACGTCATTAATATTATTTTTTTTATAAATGCCTGCAATGATAGACGCCTAGGCCCTGTACTTTATCAGTACAACAAATATATACACTAAACAACTGTATTAGTTTAAGAGGAATGCCAGCTGTTGAACATTTACTGGCTACAGTTCAAATCATATGTCTCCTCCTGAGCTGTAAACCATCTTGGACAGTGATACGTGGCTAAAACTCTGAAGATCAGTTACTGGATCCAGATCAAAGGCTTTGAACTGGCAACAAGTCTCATGTCATGTTTAGCCTTGTATGCTAACTGGTGTTCCCCCCCTGTGGGATTGAGGGAGAGATGGGAAGATGATAGCATTGTGGGGACACTCCCCCTCGTTCCTGTCTGCTTCAGCCGCTTATACTCCCCCCCTCTTTTTTTACTCATCCTTCCTCCTCCTCTTCCTCCTGTCCATCCTCCAGCGCTAGCAGGATAACATACCGCCTGCCTCTTGTTTGGATAAGTTAATGCTGAGATGTCAGCTTGGATTCTGATGTATACCACCTGCCTTGACCTTCAGCTGACCCTGTACTCCAGCTCCCACTGCAGAGACATTCCAGTGCTTTTCTGGGGCTGTGTTTACACTGCAACAATTTGCTCCGCTCTCTCTCTCTCTTTGCTTCATCACAGTGGACACTGAGGGGCCTCCGGTCCGGAGTCATCCTACTACGCGTGTGTTGTTCTGTAGAAGGAAGTGTTGTGTTCAAGAGTGTAAATATTAAGGCTTAGACAAAAAAAATATATACTTAAACCAGGATTTCTCCATCTTAATGCAAGTTCGATCAAATTACTTTTTAGGAAAACATTTAATCCCACTGAGGATGAAAATTAATAGGAATTTTACAAAAAACTAAATTTATGAAAAAAACACATTATTTATGTCAAATGAACAAATGAGCCCCAATGTTTATTGTAACATTAAAATAAGTTCCTTGGTCCAGGAAGAAAAAGTTTATTGATATCCAATTTTGATATTTCTTTTGTGTCATTCAAAATACACAACTAAAAAGCCCACAATAATAATGTGTCACTTAGATGTCGCCCCTTGACCATATCAGATCATGCCATGCTGATGTGCATGAATTGATGAGAGAAGAGGCATTTGTAAAAAAAATATAAAAAATAATTACAAATGCTTTGAAATTTGAAATCGCAAAATCAGAAAAACCTATTCTCAGCATTTTTATTACTTTTGAAAGATTGATTTAGACATTCTAATACCATTTTAAGACTGTTTTTTAAATAACACATTTTTTTTCTATGTAAGGGGCAATTTTCAAGCTTTATTGATAGTTTAGAGACAGAGGTGAAATGGGGTACAGAGCGGAGTGACATGCAAAGAACGACCACGGGTCAAACTTGAACCGAGGTCTAATGCAATGAGGACTGAGCCTCATATGGGGGACGGTCTAACTACTACACCATGAGCGCTCCCCTTTTAAGCTTTTTAATGATATTCAGGAACCATGTTAAACTATCCTAGATCTGCCAGGTTTAGAGAAACTGGTAAGGGGAGGGGGGAGGTCATTGGACTGGACATCTCTGTTTCATGATCAGCCTCAGGAGGGGGAGGCCTGAGAGCGGCTCTAGTAATTCAGATGCCAAGGTCCTCCCACTCAACACTGTGAGAGCTCATGTGAACACCATGACCTCACTGCATCTGCTCTATAAATGAATTAGTGCTGTTGATTTACAATTTTAAGTCCAAGATCCTGAGCGAAAGATTAACATTGAATGAAATTAAGTTTTCTTATCAGGAGGCCCGACAAAGTCTTTATCTTGGATGGGACTCAAATATGTCAATGAAATGGGGCAATATCACTAACACACAGTCTGCTAATAGAAACTTAGCAAGGACAAGTGTTTAAAAAAACATTTCTTCTTCTTCTTATTATTATTATTATTAGTTTATGTAAAGGCAGACATTTTTGCCACGAGTGGTAGGTTACAGTTGAAGGCCTACATGCTGCTGCCATAACAACTCCTATTTGTGCCACGGCCACCATTTTGTCAAATCTGTGACGAGCAAATATTGAAAGACAATTTATATCTGCTCTTGTTGTCTGTGTCCAATGTGTTGCTAATACAATATTGGAACTGTTAGGCTATCCACAGTATATTATTCTTTTAGCTTTTATGGAATGTGTGTATGTGTTAAATAATAACAGTATTGTGCTTCTTATGAGGACTTTATGTTGATCCATACGGATAGGCAGGCCTAATACTGTTGTTATTGGGTTTATTTGACAACTAGTCTATACATTTATTTACTTATTTCCTAGTTACTGTAAAGGCTAATAATTCATACATTGAATTCATCAATGAATCACGTTTATTTTCCAATGAGAGGAAAGTTTTACCACTTTAATAGCCTAAATTAATGACATAATGTAGGCTGCAAACAAAAATGTGTGACTAAACGTAGGCTATTATTGTATCACTTCTCATACTTACAACAGGAAAAATGTGGGCGACACGGATTATCATTATGTTAGTGTGGGCTTTATACGTTAAAACACAAATAAAAAGTGAAGATTTTTTACAAAGGATTCATGTAGGCTAATTGTTGGACAACATGTTTGTGGCAAAAAGGCTTTGAAACATCACTGTGTAAAGGAGATACAATTATTCTCAGTCACTAACAGTCAACTAAATATATACAAATTTGAACTTTTCATCGGTGGGGATTGTGGTGGTGGAATTTGTATTTATTATTGATAAAATCCAGTCTGCTGAAGCTGTAGAGTCAAATATCAACCAATCAGCCAAGCATGGGAATATAAAGCCCTTGATGGAGCACATACTAAGTTTGTTGCCTATTATTATTTGTTGATACATGAGAAAACACAACATTTAAAATGCCTTTATCTGAGCTTTAAGCAAAACTTTTTCGTACCTAACCTTTTAGTGACCATGTCTTACAGCACGTGTACAACAGCATTAACAACAGCTGGTTTCAATCCAGTCATGACCACCTACATGGTGTGTAACTGAGTACCAACTACAGATCACACACCAAAGAAAAGACACTCAGTGGCCGACCCTTTCACCACCTGCTCAAAACTCAACAGATGACATGTAACTCACTATCGCCAAGTGCCACTGCCAACACCACTAGACTGTTTGAATATGCAAAATGTTGATCATCTAATCATACCCCATGACATAATAACCATTTTGTCACATACTGTGGGTAATATGTTGTACAAATGTATGTGATTTAAAGAAAAATACATATTTCATAGACAATAAATTGAATCCAAGTGGTAATTATTTTTTTTTTAGATTTGTCTTGTCTTTGACCATCTGTAATGTTCAGTATAGCTATTCTTGTTAATTGGTTGGATCCGATGTTAATACAAAATGCACTTTCTATTCCACATCATTCCGGTTGCTAGCTGTGCAGTAGGCCTATCTGCAGATATAATATCTCATACAGCTAACAGCCCTTTTTTCTGGAGAACAAAAACCTCACAATATTTAAACTGTGAACACTATCGCCATCAAGTGGTAAGTATAACAAGTGACACTTAAAAAGGGACAAATGGAAGACTGAAGGATGTGGTGCTGACTGAGCCTGTAAATTCAAGGAATTGTTTATTATCTGACTCATGAAGCCTAACCTAGCAAAACATCCATACGGTCTCTCCGTAATCCACGTAAAAAGTTAAATTATTTGAATGTATATTACGGCCATACCGGACAGAAATATAACGGAGGGGAGGAGTTTTTGAGACTATACGTAGATTGTATGTAGGCTATGTGGAAACGAGTTGTATCCTATACTATATTTCTTTATAGGTCCATGATCCTATACAGCCCAATTTCAAAAATACTGAACTATTCCCTTAACCCAATCTACACCAATGTAAAGATGCACTCGTTGGAATAATAGCTCTATCATGTGGTTATAAAAAAAAAACTTTACTTCAAAGTACGGAGCTAGTCTGTATCAAAACAAGACATGCTATATATATATATACCAGACAGAAAGAAAATATATGGTGAGAATCTGCATCATAAAAAATGGTGAACATGTGTGCAACCAATAATATAAAACTTGTAGGATCAGTAAATATAGTAATTAATACAAGTTGAGGGTGTAGTTCATGTTGCTGTTGATTTGTATACAATGTATTCATTTGCCCACCACATTAGTATTAATGTCACTTGGCTTTTTATTGGAATATTGAATATTATAATAATACTGAATATGTCCTTTTATTTTGAGACAGAAATACACACAACGCATCTATCCAGTTCAAAACTTTTAATGTAAAAGACAAAACAACACAGGACATGGTGACAAAATAATTCTTGAGCTCATTTGTCTTTCTCCCTCTGCTCCTTATCCTTCTTCTCCTTTTCAGCTTTGGCCTCCTCGGCCTCGTGCCGCTTGATTAGAACTTCAACTTCTTTCTGTTTCAGCACTTTGATTTTTGTTTTCCCGTCTTCTCGTGTCAAGGTGGCAATCTCCACTGAAACAGTCAATGTGAAAAAACATTGTGTTTTAGTAAATATCCAGCTGTTCCACCAAGAGATGTTTAGTAACAAGGCAGGCAGTAGTTGGTTTATTTACTACAAAAGGTTAATTTAGCAAGAAACAAAGTACTTTTAAAGTTCACCTTTCTCTGCTGAGAGTTTGCTGACATCCATTGTTTTGTTGAGAACTTTGACAGCCAAAGCCAGAGCAGAGGACAGAGACATCTCTCCCTCTTTGTAGTCCTGCTTCAACATGGACACTGCAGCCTGAGACAAAAGAAGTCAGCTCATCAAAAACCACTCAGGGGAATAATGTAGCAAAAAATTATATATGGATACATCTTTACATTTTCACTGTCAATTGTGTAGGCGTATGAGTAGTTTTATATCACTCTTTGCACAATCTAAAGAGAAATGTGTTATAAAAAAAGCCTATAAAGAAAACACATTATAATGTATTCTATTCATATTCAGGACTGCTATGATCACTTCTAAATGACACTGTCTGAGGGGTATACAACGAAGCGAGATTAAGGGCTGAGCGAGGTCTGTTGAGCCTAAAGCCAGAATTTTCAGTATCACGAAAGGTAGCTCTCTTTCTACCTGGCTAGATCACCGTGGTAACAGAGGCTGCACGGTTAACCTGCTCCTACCAGTTTTTGTTCCAGAGTTTGAGCTTAAATTTGGCTCTTATATCCTATTATACTACTTTTCTGGTCTTAATTTCTTGTTAAAAAACTGCTATAGAGCAACCTGACACAAATCACATCACAAAAAACTATGTAGATTTTCAGGACACTCTTCCTCTTACCCTAGTGAGCACAGCAGTCTCTCTCTACACACTGCTTTGAGCTTCTCTGCCCCTCCCCCCCTGCTGCAAACCCCACTCCGTTGTAATTGGTTACCTTCTTTCCAGCAGCGGGAGAGTTTCAGGAAGGTGGGGGCATGCAGCCGGAGCTTGCCTGAGCAGCATTACCATAAATGGAAACATGACAGAAACTACCCGAGCGTGACAGAAACTACCCGGAAATTTGAACAAGTTCGGCTCGACCGGCTGCCATAGTTTTTAGTGCTCTGCACAGCCACCCCAGACGGTCAGCAGGGAATACGTCGAAATGCATGTACGTAATTATTTGATACTCTAGTATGGTTAAACATCATTATAACAACGTTTATAGGTCATAAAAGTATCATAGGTCCTCTTTAAGGAAACTACACATTTGGAAATCCCGCGGACCTGACAATATTGTCTGAGAGCTACATTCTCACTTAGGAAACTGTTACATCTAAACGTATTGATCCGTAAGTTAATGAACAAAATGAAGCCGTGGCATTAGGCTTACAGCAGAGTGAACTGTAACATTGCGCTGCAGCTTTTAACCACATGCATACAGTTATTGATGCAGACAATGTAAAATAGCCTACGCCTATAGGCTACTGTATGCAGCGGCACTCTATGCTCTCACCTCAAATGATTTTACCTGGCGATCTACACACACTGGCTCTTAATGAAGCGTTCTATAAAATCACAGGTTGCAACATTATTTCACTGTGGGCTTCTTTCTTTTTATCAGTAGTGTTTGACATTTACAATATGAAAAGGAGCTTTGAATACAGTAGGCTATCACTGGAACATCAGGGGAAGATGAGAGCGATGAAATAATTAATACAGTTGGGATGTGACAGGTGACAGCTGTCACAGTTCGGACATCGCAGGTTAAGCTTCTGCACAGTAGATTCATATTTGTCCGAAAAATAGAGACTACAGGTTTTTTAATGTATTGGTATTTGTAAGATTCAAATAAAATGCTATTAGCCTAAATCAAAATAGTCTTCATTTTGATGTTGCCCAAAACTAAAGTGATTTTCCACATAAGCTATTCATTTGGGGACAGTGTCAGATTTAATTTACATTCTTAAGTGTGGGACTGTAGGCGTAGTGCTATAAATATAGCAAAGTAGCATATAAATATATTAGGCTAAATGGTATAGTGTTTAAATCCGAGTTCAACGTTTCATTGTTTTATAATGTCACGTTACGCACTGCGAGAACGATCGGCAAGATAAATAAATAATTTCCATGCTGGCAGCATTACACTTTCCTTATTTGCAGTAAGAGTTTTTTTCGGCTCTCTGTTTTCTGCTGTTCTGTAATAATTCAGACTGATAAACTCTTCCTCTTGAATGATGTCAGCGACACACTTTTTTTTTCTCAGCTGCTCGCAATCAGTTTGTTTGTGTAAAGTTAGCGGCACAAGATCAGTCCATTTTGTGCGGAAGCAGAGTCAAATGACGGGCCAAACGTCCCCTTTCATGGGGACGCGCACAGAGCCTGAAGCTGCAACCCTCGTTCAACATAGGAGGTTGATAAACGCCTTCATGATACCGGTAAGCTCTGAGCGAGGGTATGTGTTATGTTGAACCAGATCAAGAAAAGAGAGCGAGGCTCTGTTGAGTTTGCTTCGTACTATACCCCTCTGGTGTATCTGTTGAGATCATCCCACTAATTTTCAAGAATTTAAGACTTACAGCACTGTTGTTGCCGATACAGGTTGCCTTCCAGCCTCCGTAGTTGCCGCTTGGGTCACTCTGGTACAACTGGAAGCCATAGTGTTTGTCCCAGCCCATGTACAGCAGAGAAACCCCAAACGGCCTCTTACCTGTAAACACAAAGCACACAGCTGTTCCAGAATGCCAAAACCCCCAAAGATGAGAAAACCCTGTCATGTCGCCGTCCCTCTGCTTCCCGTCGTGCCGAACAACGCCCTCTAACTGTGGTATAATGAGCACATTCCACAGCCTGTCGTGAGCTATTGCTTAATTTTTCACCAATATTACATTTGATGCCGTCTGATTCAAGGCTTTTAGGCAGACATTGTGATTATTCACTTTTTAAATGTGCAGTATCAAAAAGATGAAACCTAAAACAGATGTATAATTCTTCCCATGAATCCCTCACTATAATGAAGATATAAGAGCAAACTACTAGACAGGGAGACTACTGTGCACTGTACCTCCAAACTGTGTGTACGCCTGTTTGATGTCACACAGGGCTGTCACCAGCTGCTCACAGGGGATTGGCTCCTGGTACTGCAATAAATATCTGGAGAGAAATGAAACTGGTCAACGGTTTGTGTTGATTTATTAAACGGGTGGCTTAAATCCAGCGATCTGATTGGTTCCTAACTGTTGTATAATGGGCGTATAAGGGCTCGCCGTCCTCTAACTGTGGTATAATGAGCACATTCCACTGCCTATCGTGAGCTATAGCTTGATACATGGGTAGAAAGTTAATCACAACCATACAGATAGTTATTGAATATCTGCAAATTCAGATTCCAATCAACAGGCTGGTAGTTGGGCATAATATCAGTCCTAAGAAGCTCTAAAAATCTTAAGCTTTTACCTACAGAGCTTCTTATTAAATGAATGGTAGTGTATTCACAACCGACCACCTACAGCTTGTAAATATTGTTACATTTCCGTTACATATCCCCTGCTGGATCACTTACTTTGAAAACATAACATCTGCCTGTAAAGTAGGGAGAACATCCACAACCTAGGCGGTTTATGGAACCGCCCTAGAATTTGTATGCCAGGTTCTTCTTAAACACTCACCTCTGTGCAATTAGCCGCAGCTCATTTGTCAGTACATTAGCATCTGATGTGATTCCAGCAACACTGCACGCCAAGTCTCTGAAAAAGATGATCACACACAAGACTAAGGCCCTGTTCTCACGGTGAAAACGTGACAGTTTTCCCGTTTTTGGTTTAAAAAAAAAAACCCGTTCAGACACAATTTATCGGACATCTTCACTCGTACACATGTTTTCAGAGGAAACGGGACGAAATCGCTGTAGTAAGCATGCCATGCCAGCAGTTGGCGGTACAAGGTAGTAGTAGATAGCTTTTCCGGAACCGAAAATTAATGCCACTAACGTTCATAAAGCGGTTGGTGTAAGCTTGGGGTTACAAGTATTGTAAATGACAAGCTTTCTGTCCTCTTATTTCACCCATGGAACTCGTGAAAATAGAAGACATACTTAGTGAAGGGGCTTTGTGAGCGGCTATCTTTCCTGTTAGGCGTACTTCAAAATAAAAGTCAACTCACATTTGTCCAGTGAAATGCTATGTTTAGCCAGTGACATGCTTTTACTGTGAAGCCGTGGCCTTAATGCTCCTTTTGTTGAACAGTAACTTAACCGCTGCAAACTATGGATAGTGTTTTTTAATGTAGAGAGAGCCGTGTCCCTGGCATATAGAAGCTACACACGTTTATTTTGCTAGAAAAACCGGCAGAGCACAAATCTTTCCCCAGACAAAGAGGCGGTTGCATGGTATCAATAACTTACTAATAGACTATAGACTAAATTGGCGAGTATATTTGAGCCCTGCACGACACTCTCCACTGATCACAGTGATGGTGCCGCGGAGACACCGTGCATATTATGTTGTCTTCTAACTTTATAACTCGCGTGTGGGTATTTTGACAGCAAATGTTATAGACTATGCATACGTGAAGTGGAGCCGTGACGTCAGCGTTATCAGGGGAAATGGTTTCGGTGTTTACAAGAAACCAAAACCGTTGTGTATCCAAAAAATCCTCCCTCGGAGTAGATCTCAAAAACTTGCGGTTTCATGCCTGCGATTGCTGTTTTCATGTACATGATATAGTGTAACCGCGGGAATTTTTCCGCGTTTGCACCGTTTCGTGTTGCTGTGAGAACAGGGCCTAAGAAAAGACAAGACAAAGATCGGGTCAAGTACTTGATCCTTAAGTAGTCACTTAACTCACTCATTGAGCTTGTAGATCTTCTCGGAGAAGAAAACCTCGTCAAGCAGTTTGTGAATGTTGCGTCGCTCTGCTGCCAACAGCACTCCGTCTTTTGCTAGAATCCCGAGACATGTGCCGGCATGACCAATCGCCTCCATTGCGTACTCCACCTGATAGAGGCGTCCTGTAAAACACAGTCATATGGTTTAACTATACTGGGCTAGAGACAACTTAAATCGTAAAGACTAGTATATGGAAATCGCACCGGCCAGCTGAAGAAGTAGTCCAACATAATGGTGGTAAATCAGATCCATTTTAAGTTTTTACCAGTGCTTTCAACAGAATGTCAAACAGCTGTTACCAAGGTCAAGAAATAACTCACTAGGCAAATAAGTTCACCTTAACCTTATGTCTTCACAGACCTTAAGTACTTTTCTACCAACAGAACTGTAAACAGGAGTCAAGACTTAAGTTTCTTTGACACACAAATGTCCAAATATTAAAATATTCACCATGCTTAATACTATATTGATGGGGAATTGCACTTACCCTCAGGAGAAAATATGGTTGTTCGGGAATCATATCTGCGAGACTTAACACAGGGGGAGGAGGGAAATATATTAATTGACAGAAACGGGTCGTATTTTAAACTAATAGCACCATATACAGCTCTGGGAAAACATTAATTAGTATGTTTAACGTGTAAAAAAGATACCTACCATTTTTCCCCCTTCCTGTCACTGTCCTGCAAAAACAACAACAGTTATAAGGTGATTGGGCAGCTAGCAGAAAGAAAACATTTGTATTGATTTCATTTTAATCTCAGTTATGGCATAGTCATTCTCAACAACGTGACACACATAAATCATTCAAGTAAATCTCTGCTCATGTATGTGCACACAACAGAAGCCTATGCTTCGTTTACAAAAACTGTTTTCTCGGTGGCTCAATACCATCAGCACCTGAAGGCTATAGCTTAACTAAGCTAAGCTAACTGCTGCTGAACAGAATGAATCTGCAATATCTGAGGGTGCTAGTTCGTTAGCATGCTAGCTAGTTGAAAATTAAGTATTCCAACAAGACACACTCCAACTGTACTTATAATCTTAAATAAATGTTTAATTAATCACAATGGGGTATGTAATAGAATATTAATAAGTAATACATAATTACCTTGAGCGAAAGGGTCTAAGTAAGCGTACTTTCCCACAGGATGGATGTTCAATACTTTCAGTTAGATGCTTCCTCGCTTCCTCACTCCCTCACACACCGGCCTGGGATCGTTTGGCGGTGGACCGACCGCTCAGCAGCGACATCTACCGGCGGGAGGACGGACCATCTGCGGTATTAAACTCTTGACTCATTCTACAAACGCACTTAGTTCAAATTTAAACCAACGGCAATGACCAAATGGATGATTTGTTGAAGGCATAATTGCTAATCATTCTTCTATGCAATTCCAACAATGTAGGCCTGTATACCTACTACTGATACATTGGACAAACCAATCCAACATATCAATAGCCTTTACAATGTACTTTCACATACTATCACAGTATAGGCCTTTTACAAATATTGTAGTGTATTTAAATTTTAAGATATGATAGAATAAAATATTCCTTTATTGATCTACGCAAAGCGGAGAGTTCGGTGTTGCGGCAGCAGGGACATAAATAAAAGAAACAAATAGAGAAAAGTAGGAGAGTACAGCTATATAGGCCTACATATATAGTTAAAAACTAGAAAAAAAAACTTCTGGAGGTCTTTCAATAAAATGGTTTTACCAGCTCCTAGCTTTATCTGCAAACTTCTTCTACATAAGTAGGCTACTTTTTAGTGTTTACGCGCCGTTGGAATCCAGCAAGAGGCGGCAGTTTCCGCTTAGTGTATCCGCCTCTGGTGATCCATCTCCGGCCTCCTTCTGCCTCTCTGATCATCATATTCTAGCCAAGGCGGCGTCAGTGTTTTGTGGAGAGTTGAAGTTCCTCAATTCGCCCATTATTTGCGTTAATTTACCGCGTTTTATGCAGTTTTATCCGTGAAGTGTGTTAAAGTAAGGAAGAATGTTCTCACTGTTGGCCTTCCAGAGTGTTTCGCTTTGTGAATCCGTTGCTGAGCGATGACACATCTCCGGCCTCCTTCAGCCTCTTTGGTCCGCCTCTCAGTGAGTGAAGTTACCATTAGCAACTGGGCAGCGCCCGGCGGAGAACCTTCAACCGCTGTTGGAAAATACAGTAGGTAGCCAATGTTACATTTTAGCAATAATTGTTGATTTTCACACCACGTTTTAAAACTATCAGGTAGATAAATTCAAGGTGTAAATTGTGTGAAGTTCCAACGGTTATCGGGAGCTGTTTGAAGTTGGTTTGCGGCTTTCTGGCCGACTAGCTGCACGTGCTAACGTTATCACTAACCAGCTCAGTGTGTGTGAACCTTTGATATCCGGATCATAATGTGCGCATATACAATTTAAAGTAGAAGCCCCTTTCTTCTGGCTTTTGGTGTCATTAAAACTATGGCTGCTGCCAGTATTATTTATCAACGATTACCGTTTCGTGTGTAATGGCTTTGTTAACCACAGCTCGGTTAGTTTCCAGGGACTGGATAAAAAGGCATCACCTGCACAGTCTGTAAATATATTTGTTTCACCTGCTGCCAGTCTATAAATATACATTGTTTGGTCACGATGTGAGGCACTGTAAGAAAAGGGAAGTTTCCTTTTCAAAGACAACACATTTAATGCACATGCACCGGCACACACTTACACACTCCCTGGCTTCTGGGAGAGACATTGAATTTATAAAATAATTGGTAGAATCTTTTTTCAATTTATTTACTTTTATTTTTATAAATTACAATTTCCTCTAGCATTTACTTAATTCAGATCAGCATGACATGATCTGATATGGTCAGTGACACATTCATAATATTTCCTTTTTAGTTCTATATTTTGAATGGCCTAAAATAATGACATTCCAAGTTAAAAACAACATTTGAAGTATTGCTTTTTCACTGGACCAAGGAAGTCATGTTTTTGGCGAAATTTAGTAATTCATGATGTTTTTCTCTGTTTTTTGTTGTTGTTGTAAAATTGGTCTTTAATTACATTCTGAGTGGCATTTTAAAAGCCTTAACTCTAACTTGCCTTAAACTGTAGGAACTCTGATAATTAAATACATATTCACAATATAATATTGAGTCAACCAAGAGCTGCTCATCCCACCCTTCTCCTTGAAACTAAGTAATACTGTGAGCAGGTGTGCCCACCACACACACACACTCGTCATATAGACTTAACAAGAATTAAATCAACAACTGAAATCCACACACACAAATAACAGTTAGGAAATCACCTTAGCGTGAGCTCAGCTACACTGTTTCATATTTTACTGAGTTGTGGATGAAGTCAGTTATGTGCCTGTTGTTTGCACATATGTCACTAAATACGTTTTTAACCTGGACAAGGTTAAACATACACAGACACACATTGTACTTGCTTCAGCGGTAGAGTTCACTTTTTGTGGGTGTGGAACATCTGAGGAATGGCATGTTAACTATGCAGCAGGACACAATGTAGGTAGCTGTCAGAGTGCTTATGAGTAAGAAAACTGGTCTAGACCGCCATCAAACATGTTTATCCTGTTTTTTGGTACAGTCATTGAGCTGGGAGATGATATATATATCAACTTTTTCTCTGTGGAGGCAGTTACTGTAACATTGTGATAGATCGAATATCTGTAATTGATAATCTGAACTTTTTGAACTTCTGCTGAATGCACATTGACTGCTTGTACATTGTAGTTATTATTGCTCACTAAGTTTAAGTATCATCTCAAGAGTGGAAACTGCATTAAAACATGTGTGATGTTGACTATTTCACCTAGCTTCATTAGTCTGTTCTTTTCATCTTTAAAGGTACAGCCCAACAGACACGTGATTTGCATGCTGTTGGGATCTTTGTGACGATGGCCATGGTAAAGACGTAAGGTCGCGGAGAGTGGCACTGCCATGTTGCCCGGAGTTGGCGTGTTTGGCACAGGGAGCACAGCCCGGGTGCTGGTCCCGTTGTTAAAGGCTGAGGGCTTTGAGGTTCATGCACTCTGGGGGCGAAGTGAAGAAGAGGCGCGTTGCTTGGCGAAGGAGTTGGGCATCCCATTTCACACCAGCCGATCTGATGACGTGCTGCTGCACCAAGATGTCGACCTTGTTTGCATCTATATTCCACCTTCAATGACAAGGCAGATCGCTGTCAAAGCACTGGGTAAGAGGTCATAAACACACAAACAATTTTACTGAAATTATGCTTGAAACATACAATTATTGGTGGGTTTAAAAAAAAATCTTGTTTCTTTTACACAACACCAGTGTTTCCCACTAATGTATCATTCCGTGGCGGGCCGCCACACTTTCATTTTGCCCCGCCACACTTTAATTTTTTTTTTTTTTTGATATATGTATATTTTACTATTTAAAAAAATATACATGTATACATTTCATTTGCAATGCGCGAGTTTCACTTGGAAACAATAGCATTTCCGCATAAAAATCTTTAACGTGTGATTCGCGCTGTGATCTCAAGAAACAATATTTCCTTCAATCATGGACGTATTATCAAAGCGCCGCTTGAGGGATCGAGGCTTCAATCTCCCCGAGTCAATCAGCCCCTCCCCCTGCGGTGTCAACACGCGCTGTGACTGTATTGCCTTTGAACACTCTTAATTTTTTCAAAGTAAACGCTTCGGACCCCGCGGGACACTCAGTTAAGAACATCGAGGGGGCGCCGAGAGGCAGGGGCTGGGACAGACGGTAGCTCGCCTCGCGGCGGACCGTCAGCTCGATCCCGAGATCCAACTACGAGCTTTTTAACTGCAGCAACTTTAAGATACGCTATTGGAGCTGGAATTACCGCGGCTGCTGGCACCAGACTTGCCCTCCAATGGATCCTCGTTAAAGGATTTAAAGTGTACTCATTCCAATTACAGGTCCTCGAAAGAGTCCTGTATTGTTATTTTTCGTCACTACCTCCCCGAGTCGGGAGTGGGTAATATGCGCGCCTGCTTCTTTTCCAGCAGAGCACCCTCTGCTGGAAAGAATATTGTGAGCTATCCTTCGTGATTGTAGTCACAGTTATTTGAGTACTAGTAATTCAACAATCTAATAAAACAAAAGGGCGCTTGTGTTCACTCTTTTGAACCACAGGTAACCACCACCTTTGCTTAATTTTTTTGATGGCTCAAATGTGTATCATAGAAAATTATTTATTCATTAACCATTGATAAGTGTGTTAAACTCCATCTTAATCACCATTTATATAGGAATAGTGTTTCTCAAAGTACACCAGATTGATGCATTTAACATTTAAAAAGGTACAAAATTTTCTTCCGGGGGAGCATACCCCCGGACCCCCCTAGGGGGGTCGGGTCCCCCCCCCCCCCCCCCACACACTTTCAAAAAATTCTGTGGGAAACACTGAACACTGTATTGAATTTTGATATCACATGAATGATGCCACTACATTATCTCAGATTTTCCTCTAAACACCAGATTCAGAGCTGAGCTCACATTCAAGTTTCCACTTAAACCATAAGTGTCTGTTATACGGTACAAGTTGAGCTAAACCAGCTGGGCGTGGCAGGTCAGCTCTGGGAAAGATTTGAATATTTTTTTGACTGTAGTGACTGTCCTCATCAATAGATGCATTGACTGAAAATGGCTGCATTTTCTGTATCATGTTTCTTAAGGTTTATCCAGAGATGTGATTATTGGTGATCATAGCCATGATCACCACAAAGTCATTTGAAGGGAGAAAACCCCAAAACAGAACTTAACAGATAAAAATAGTAATTTCCCCACAAGACACATGTTTTAGTAACACATCGTAGCAAACACTGAACAAATCATCGTATCAGAGGAGAGTAGATCTTTAAAGTTAACTTACTGTATCTGATGGAATTCCAGAGTGTTGACCTCAGCTTCCTGTTATAGTTGAAACTTCCTGAGTGTGTCCCCACCAAAGGCCTTATCCACAGCACCACCTCCAAGGGGCATGAAGGCCACTGATCTCCATGTATAAAAACCATGCACGCCCTCTGTGCTATCACATGTGGAGACATGAGAACCATTACTTTTTGTTTATTCAAACCGATTCCCAGGAACAGTACAGTAATGCCATGTAAGGCCATCAACTCCCCAGTGTCCACCCTACTGCTTCTTATCATATTTAATATACTGTACACTCTGCTAAAAGAGATGCAGCCCTATAAATCCAATTTTTTTTTTGTTCAAACTGTTTTAGAAAAGCCTTGAATCAGCTTTATGTTCACTTTTAGGCTGCAACTTTTTTATTATGTTGTTGAATTGTATCACGTTATTCTGAGTTGTCTACTTCTAATTCTAAAACGTAACCTTTATGAATATCAATAGAGTATATTTACAACATAAATTTGTATGTAAAACTTTATTTCTAATGGGGGAGATTTAAAAAAAACTTGTAATTATATTAATTTTTACTTGTCTAGCACCTTTCACACAAGAAATAGAGCTATTTGAGTGCTTTACAATATAGAAATTACATGCAGTAATGAATGTTTCATGTTAAAATTGGAATTGAATTAACATGAAAACGAAAATCAAATGAAAAAAATAAAACACTTGACAAAAACGTAAGATGAAATGAGGTAAAAAAAAATCAAGTAAAAGGAGGTTAAGAGAAAGTCAGAATCCCTCAAAAGTCTCCACACTTTTCTTTTTAGATTTATTTTAGATTCAATTTGAGACTTAATAAATACAACTCAGAAAGTTCTTCTCAAACCTTACAATGTCTGAGTTTGTATACTTAAAATTCAATACAAATATTGTTGTTTCCCCTTGGCTACACAATCTACAATCGGTGTCTCGGCCTCTGAAGCTGTAAGCAAAACAGAGCCATTTTTGAGACGGACACAGATTCACCACCAAGACTGTGTCTTTTGAAGATTTAAATTTTGGGTTTGCCTTTATCTCTGAGATCATTGAATTCAGTTGTATCTGATTTATAAAAAAAACCCTTTCTTTCCCTCTCTCTGCAGGTATTGGTAAAAATGTGTTGTGTGAGAAAGCTGCAACAGCTGTGGACTCATTTAAGATGGTGACTGCAGCCAGATACTACCCCCAGCTGCTCAGCATCATGGGTAACACCCTGCGCTTCCTGCCAGCCTTTGTTGCAATGCGCCAAATGCTGGTGGAGAGATACGTTGGTGAAATGCAGGTGTGCGATGTCCGAGTCTACGGCCCGAGCCTGCTGGATCAGTCGTATGGCTGGACGTGTGAGGAACTGATGGGAGGGGGCGGCCTGCACACCGTCGGCTCTGCCATCATTGACCTTTTAAGTTTCCTAACGGGTGCTCGAGCCAATCGTGTTCATGGCTTACTGCGGACATTTGTGCAACAGAACGGTTTGATACGAGGAATCCGCCGCGTCACCAGCGATGACTTTTGTTTCTTCCAGATGTTAATGGGTGGAGCTGGGTCCACCTCTGGGGGCGTGTGTTGCACTGTGACCTTGAACTTTAACATGCCGGGGTCATTCGTGCACGAAGTCATGGTAGTTGGATCCACTGGGAGGCTGGTTGCAAGGGGGACAGAACTGTATGGTCAACGCAATGGGAGTAAAGGTGAGGAGTTATTGCTAGGTGACAGTGGGTGGGCTGGGCCAGAGGTGAAAGAGATGCTGCTGCCTCACCTGCAGGGGCTGAGCTCCATGGTCAAGTCGCTGAGGCAGTCGTTCCAGGCTCACGCCGAGCGCAGATCATGGGCGCGAGAGCCGGTCGCCATGGCGCCAACGTTTGAGGATGGTCTGTACGTGCAGACAGTGGTGGAGGCCGTGAAGCGGTCCAGCTGCAGCGGAGAATGGGAGTGTGTGGAGATCATGAGTCAGGAGCCAGATCCCAATCACAACCTGTGTGAGGCTCTGCAGAGAAACAAGAACTAGAGATATTTATTCACCCGGTGCAACTCTACTACACGTCTGACTAAACTGGGCTCTGAATGTTTGTCCTTTAATTCACTTCATGACAACTTTATGCATTTTCACATTTTGAGCAGACTATTATGGCTAAGAAAACATAACTGAGTTGCAACCGACAGTTGTGATTTACATGTACACTAAATGTTTAACCACAGCTCCATTATTCTGATCCAACAGTTAATATTACAGTAGGATTATGGACAAAATTTGACAACACATCTCCTGCTCAATAATGTTTATACATGTCAATTATGCACCACACCTCTGTCAAATATTGGCCAAGAGCAAAAGAAATGTGGAGTAAAAAAAAAAACTTTCCAGTGGACGTCTGACCATTCCTTTGCTCTTAATCCTTACCTTACCACGTAGCTTACTTGGTTATAGAAAAAAAAGCAGGTTGTTGTGTTTGACTGACAATTATAGATAGATAGCGTAAGCATTTACCTTGTCCTTGTGATTGGACAAGAGGACAGTGGTATAGGACATAATTCAACAACCACAAGGTTTTTTTACTTTGTCAGTTATTAAATTATCACTTGCTTGACAATTGAGTCCCAAACAAGTCTAGAATTTAATAATTTGTCTCCAATTAAAAACCAACTGTGTGTGAGGGGAAAAAAGTAGCCCTGATCATGATGAATTTTAGTGTACACACAACAGCACCTCATTTTGAAAGGAAGTGTTTACCTCGGACGTGAATGTGAAGATCAAAGCATGCGGATGATTTGACTAACAAAATACTTTCCATGTCTGTAGTTTGGCGACTAGCAGCATTTAATTGATGCTCCACTGGAGCTCAACCTCTGAATCTCAGAATAATGGAGCCGTGCAGAGTTTAGGTTTATTTATTTATTTATTTAACTTGTTTTTGAGTGTGTAATAGGAAACAAACATTAAGAAAGAGGTAAGATTTTAAGGAGGGCTTGTAGGTTTTTATGTTATGACATGCGGTAGCGTGAATAAGAAACCAGGGATTGAGTAAAATAAGCTATGTCGAAAACACAATAATAAGTCTTAATTTGTAGTTATGCCCCTCATAATGCCGAATTCTTAAAGTGATACTTTAATCTTTCTTTTGAGCACCACCCACACTTTGCAGGCGGAAAAGTACGAGACGTTGTTTCCTTCATCACAGACTGAGCAGCTTTAGCTATGGATTTCAGTTTCACATGATTTCATAGCAGCAAAAACTTCTTGTGTACCATCATCCATATGCTCAGTGTCATTTCATCAAAATGAACTACTTCCAGATAAATACTATAAAAACTACCCCAAGAAGCGCAAGGGGGGTCTTTATGTTGGGGCGATGTTGACTTGGGAGAAACAGAACATACAGATGGACAGAAATGAAGAAAGGAGGATTTATGAGGATTTATTGTTCCTGTTTTCCACTGTGAAAACTTTTCACCAATATTAATGAAATTAACCACTGGAAGTGACTGTGAAGAAGGAAACAACTAACTTATAACAGCCGCTTGTTGAGTTTACAACGGTGGGGCTCAATTGATTTAATGTGGAGTATCAAATTACATTTTACATTAGCAGAAAACAGGCTTGTCCTAGAAAATTACATATTATTAGATTAGTGTTTGGACTATTAAAGTTTTAGAGAAAAGCGTGAGGCTATTTGACAACTAAACAAGTTAACAAATGTGGGTGTTAGCCATCAAAGTAATTTTTAATTATTATTTTTTTTTTACAACGTGAGGGCCACCATAAATCCTGAAACCTTACTTATCTTTTTTTGGAAGTTGAACCACTGGATTTGACGTGCGTGTGAGTATAAATGTGTCCTTCTCTGACATGCTCAGACCAAGAGAAGGAAGTTTAAACACAGTTTACGTTGTTGTAGTCTCTCACTGCATCTGATCTCAGTACTGCTGAATATCCTAAAAATTATCGGGCCTCAGCGCTCTTAATACAGAGACAGGAGGTGTACTGATCTGATTGGACTGGTCTGGTAAGGATAAAATCCACTTTGCACGCTCGCTTACCTCACACTATACCTGTAGTGCTTTACTAAAACAAGACATCAGGTTTTACATTAAGTGTATTTATAGAACATCACATTTGCCTGCAGGATGTTCCACAACCCATTGCCTTTTAAATAACATTCCAACTAGTTTTCACCTTGATGACAGATGTTTTTGTTTGTTTTGCACTGATAACTGATTAAAATGCCACATATTTAATATGCAGCGTGGTGCTTGAACCAGCCGGCTTACTGCAACAATTAATTTTACATTTGCCTGTATACGGAAGACTGTTTGTATTTAACTGTGATCTGACTTTGTATGTCTTGGTGCGGAGAAAGTTTCCCGTTGTTCAGTGTTTGTGTTTTCGGCCTGTGAATTTTCTGTTTAAAAGCTGTAATATTTATCATGTTTAGATTTGGTGTTGTTTTAATTGGTAATTTGGCTTTTTGTTCATCTGCTTCATATATTTCCTTTTTAATAAATACAGTTTTAACATAAAGTATTTTTTTCTTAGCCTTCAGTTAATTTAAGTTTACTGTAACTAAACCAACAAGGGTACAAAAATCTTATGTTCAGAAATATTATAAAACTATATAAAATATTTCCCAGGACTGTGGGCTTGGCTCCCAGGCGCATGTATCAAATGGTCTATGGTAACAGTCACTCAGTCATGGAATTTTTATGGAATGTTTCAACAGAGAACTGCTGTGATTGGTTCAGGTTCATAATGTGTCATATGTGAAGACCATAGACC
Source organism: Hyperoplus lanceolatus (assembly GCA_026929865.2). Lineage (NCBI taxonomy): Eukaryota > Metazoa > Chordata > Actinopteri > Uranoscopiformes > Ammodytidae > Hyperoplus > Hyperoplus lanceolatus. The sequence continues at coordinate 17,788,764 of CM049395.1, forward strand.
CGCCCTCTAAAAGAATTTCTATTACTGTCATCAAACTGAAATGACAATATTTTTACTATGGATTGAGAAATATGCCTAACTCTTTTCAGATCCATACTAGCATTCAGATTACTCCCCAAATAACATTGTTAAAAGTATCTACTGCATTTGAGTTGCAAGGGCCTTTAAGTCTCTTAGTAGAGAATTTAAATTCAATCATAAAAGCAGCAGCATCTGTGCAGGTAAAATGATATCTATGCGGAGTTCGGCCCCGCTGCCCTTGATAAAATTAAATTTTGAAAGCATCATATTCTGTTTAGGAAAGACATGTTAAAATTGATCTTTTGTGTAAGTGTAAACCATTGTGGTCTTGTAAAAAGGGCAAAAAAGTATTTAATTTAGTTAAAAATATTTTTTTTATTCCCACTACAGTAATATGGGCTCATCTATTCATATGTCTATTCATCATCTATGTACACATAGGTAATTGCATTAACATTTTACTTTTTTTAATTTTTTTTTAACCTTTATTTATACAGGTATATCCCATTGAGACTGAAGACTCTTTTAAGGGAGACCTGTTTTCCTTTCCCACGTTACCATTCACACACACATTCATACACCGATAACTAACTATCGACATTCACACAAAATCAATACATCACTAACATTTAAGTCCTTCATGGTCCTTCCTATTTGAACATTAATAATGTATAGTAAAGGAGTCTCCATGAGGAAAATGCTAACAACGTTTTAGTCTTCAGATTTATCCTGAGCCTCTGGGATATTTTCCTGGCAAATACAAATAACAAATACTATTTAGTTTATCAATTGTTGATGCATTAAGCAATTTAAATCTAATTTGATCCCCATGCACTTTATTCGTTTCTAGGAAGAAGTAATCAGGCAGATACATTAAGTAAAAAATAAAACCAAAACTTGATAACAAAGCAGTAGGTGACATACCTGTGTGAGAAAATGCCTGATTTTTCATTCATTAAGAATTTGCTTGGTTATATGCATCACTCAAGAGCGGAAATAAGTTGACCGCCTTTGAAATAAGCGGGCCTTAAATAAAAGTGTAATAGCGTTATTGTTATCTATATGTGGTTCACACAGGGGCGGATCTACCGGGGTGGCATGGGGTGGCAACTGCCACCCTAAAAAAGCCTTGCCACCCCAGCTGCCACCCCAGTTGGCAGCGCCAAATTAAACATTTATTTGTGGCTGTTAAGAGACATTTACGAGCGCGAGTTTCAAATGTCCGACTGCAAGTGAATGTAGCCAGGTAATATTGCCCCACCCCGATCCCCCGCGACCCACTCCCGAGACTCCTAACCGCTCCCAACGGCACTGATTTTGAATACAAGGAAGGCGTGCGAGAGACGGATCCAAACCTCTCTAGACTAACGAAGCAAGCAGCACAAAAGAGACTACACTCTCCAGGTAGCCTATTACTGATCAACTGTCTATCTATGAAAAAATTACAATAATGAGAAAAGAGCAGGGCTAATGGAGTTGTAGTTTTCCTATAAAGTTAATATGCTGTTGTGTACGACGCTGAAGTTGAGAGGCACCTATTTGCAGACCCATGGGGGAAACCATTGAAAGTGGAGCTCCACCGGAAGCCACGCCCCGAACTTATTTCATTGGTCAGAATTGTAACCTACTCTGAATTTGTTGTCTTCTTTTTGTTTTACTGCCAGAGTTCACCTGGCGGTGAATAATAATACACAGTTTCCACCGGTTATGATGCTAGTAAACAGTAAAATACGTCAGTTTGTTAAGGGTCCCAAGTGGTCAGGACGGTGGTAAAAAGTAGATGTTGAGGTAGAAGATGAATGAAGCAACGAAGCTTTGGGTACATCTTCCGAAATCCGTCTCTTTAATTCACAATTATCACAAGTAGGTCAATCACATACAAATATCAACTCTCATAAATAAAACACAAAAAGTTGAACTTTTATCTTAGAAGTCCTGGAAACAAATGCTTGTCTTTTCCTCTTAAACTGTGCTAACTGTGTTCGGATTAATAAACCTATTGTATTGTAGCCTATCTCATTCTGTGGCTGCACGCGATCGTTACTGTTCACTTGCGTGATCAAAAAGTCACAGACGAGCCTCGTTAAATAGCCTAATATGAACATAGGCTATTTATGTCTGGTTGAAATGTAATTCTGCGGCTGCACACGATTGTTACGTTCATTTGCGTGATCACAAAGTCACAGACGAGCATCGATCGTGCAATAGCCTAATATGAATATAGAAATGATATAATAGCCTAATTAAAACTGTGATCACTAGAGGACAAGGGATCTGGTAATAAATCAATCAGGATCTAGAATGGAAACTGTCACCTTATATGTCAGACGTTAATGCCTTTCACCCCGCTTTTTAAAATGAGCTGTTTATTTTAATGTGGTGGCACTTTTTGTGTTTCATTTATAAAAGTTTATATTTGTATGTGATTGACCTAGTGTGATAATTGTGAATTAAAGAGACGGATTTTAGAAGATTTACACAAAGCTTCGTTGCTTCATTCATCTTCTACCTTAACATTTTACCACCGTCCTGGCCACGTGGGACCCTTAACAAACTGACGTATTTTACTGTGTACTAGCACCATAACCGGTGGAAACTGTGTATTATTATTCACCGCTGGGTGAACTCCGGCAGTAAAACAAAAAGAAGACAACAAATTCAGAGTAGGTTACAATTCTGACCAATGAAATGAGTTCGGGGCGTGGCTTCCGGTGGAGCTCCACTTTCAATGGTTTCCCCCATGGGTCTGCAAATAGGTACTCTTGCTGAAGTTGGCAGCTGATTCTTAGCAGCCGATTCGGCAGTTAAGGAAAAGTTAAGGGATTCTTAAGGCCTGTCTACACCAAAGATTCGCGACGAGACGGCTTGAGACTTGCGACGCCTTGCAACGCCTTGCAACGAGCCCGTCTGCAACATTCTAAAACCTGTCAGTTTACACCGCTGCGACGAGACGAGACAATGTAGCGTTTTCCATGGCAACAACCATCCTCACTTCCTTTTCAGTTCAGTGATCGTGTGTTTACTTTTTTACTTGTTTACTTTGCGTAGTAGCGTTAAACAATGGATGAAGACACAGAATATATAATGATGGCAGCAGTGTGGTGTGTTATGGAGAGACGGAGAAAAAAGAGGCTTACAAAGAGGCTTACTAAAAGGGTTTGGAGCCGTCCTTGGGTGCTCCAACGTGCTACACAGGGGGCGTACATGAATTTGTGCAAGGAGCTGGAGACAGGAGACCTCCCCTCATTTGTAAATTTTTCCCGAGTGCTGCCAGAACAGTTCCGGCGTTTAGAGGAGTTGGTGACTCCTCTGATAGTAAAACAAAACACTAATTACAGAGGAGCGGTTAAGCGACTGATTCTCCATTGTTTAACCTCCTAAATCGCTGCGGTAAAGCCACATTAATTAGTCTAGATTATCTAAGAGAGTCTAACCATTCTTTTAAAACTGTTTAAAATTGATGTAACCTTTATTAAGTTTGTTTAAAAGAAAGAGAGGGGAGATCAAACTGCTTTTTTTGCATCTGGACCACATTAAAACTAGTCCTGATTGAAAACCACTGCACCTAGACTCTTCAAATCTGGACTAGAATATCACAGTGAGGCAATAGATTATAGAAAACATAGTTTTTGATTTGTGAAACTTTTACCCTATCTGTGAAAATGCTATAAAGGCACATGTCAAGGCGTTTTTGGGGTCTAGACCGCATTAGAACTGGTCCTGATTGAAAACCACTGCACCTAGACCCTTCAAATCTCGACTAGATTATCATAGTTAGGCTACAGATTATAGAAAACATAGTTTCTGATTTGTGAAACCTTTATTCTATTTGTGAAAATGCAAAGAATGCACATTTTAATGTTTTTTACGGGTCTAGGCCGCGTTAAAACTGATCCTGATTGAAAACCACTGGACCTAGACTCTTCAAATTTCGACTAGATTATCATAGTGAGGCTATAGATTATGGAAAACATAGTTTTTAATTTGTGAAACTTTTTTTCTATTTGTGAAAATTAAATAAAGACACATGTCAACAACGCTTTTTTGGGGTCCAGACCGCATTAGAACTGGTCCTGATTGAAAACCACTCCACCTAGACTCTTCAAACCTGGACTAGATTATCACAGAGAGGCTATACATTATAGAAAACATAGTTTCTGATTTGTGAAACTTTTTTTCTATTTGTGAAAATGCAATAAAGGCACATGTCAAGGTTTTTTTGGGGTCTAGACCACATTAGAACTGGTCCTGATTGAAAACCACTGCACCTAGACTCTTCAAATATGGACTAAAATATCACAGTGAAGCTATAGATTATAGAAAACATAGTTTCTGATTTGTGAAACTTTTTTTCTATTTGTGAAAAAGCAATAAAGGCACATGTCAAGGTTTTTTTGGGGTCTAGACCGCATTAGAACTGGTCCTGATTGAAAACCACTGCACCTAGACTCTTTAAATCTCGACTAGAATATCACAGTGAGGCTATATATTATAGAAAACATAGTTTCTGATTTGTGAAACTTTTTTTCTATTTGTGAAAATGCAATAAAGGCACATGTTAAGGTTTTTTTGGGGTCTAGACCGCATTAGAACTGGTCCTGATTGAAAACCACTGCACCTAGACTCTTCAAATCTGGACTAGAATATCACAGTGAGGCAATAGATTATAGAAAACATAGTTTTTGATTTGTGAAACTTTTACCCTATCTGGGAAAATGCTATAAAGGCACATGTCAAGGCGTTTTTGGGGTCTAGACCGCATTAGAACTGGTCCTGATTGAAAACCACTGCACCTAGACCCTTCAAATCTCGACTAGATTATCATAGTTAGGCTACAGATTATAGAAAACATAGTTTCTGATTTGTGAAACCTTTATTCTATTTGTGAAAATGCAAAGAATGCACATTTTAATGTTTTTTACGGGTCTAGGCCGCGTTAAAACTGATCCTGATTGAAAACCACTGGACCTAGACTCTTCAAATTTCGACTAGATTATCATAGTGAGGCTATAGATTATGGAAAACATAGTTTTTAATTTGTGAAACTTTTTTTCTATTTGTGAAAATTAAATAAAGACACATGTCAACAACGCTTTTTTGGGGTCCAGACCGCATTAGAACTGGTCCTGATTGAAAACCACTGCACCTAGACTCTTCAAATCTGGACTAGAATATCACAGTGAGGCAATAGATTATAGAAAACATAGTTTTTGATTTGTGAAACTTTTACCCTATCTGGGAAAATGCTATAAAGGCACATGTCAAGGCGTTTTTGGGGTCTAGACCGCATTAGAACTGGTCCTGATTGAAAACCACTGCACCTAGACCCTTCAAATCTCGACTAGATTATCATAGTTAGGCTACAGATTATAGAAAACATAGTTTCTGATTTGTGAAACCTTTATTCTATTTGTGAAAATGCAAAGAATGCACATTTTAATGTTTTTTACGGGTCTAGGCCGCGTTAAAACTGATCCTGATTGAAAACCACTGGACCTAGACTCTTCAAATTTCGACTAGATTATCATAGTGAGGCTATAGATTATGGAAAACATAGTTTTTAATTTGTGAAACTTTTTTTCTATTTGTGAAAATTAAATAAAGACACATGTCAACAACGCTTTTTTGGGGTCCAGACCGCATTAGAACTGGTCCTGATTGAAAACCACTCCACCTAGACTCTTCAAACCTGGACTAGATTATCACAGAGAGGCTATACATTATAGAAAACATAGTTTCTGATTTGTGAAACTTTTTTTCTATTTGTGAAAATGCAATAAAGGCACATGTCAAGGTTTTTTTGGGGTCTAGACCACATTAGAACTGGTCCTGATTGAAAACCACTGCACCTAGACTCTTCAAATATGGACTAAAATATCACAGTGAAGCTATAGATTATAGAAAACATAGTTTCTGATTTGTGAAACTTTTTTTCTATTTGTGAAAAAGCAATAAAGGCACATGTCAAGGTTTTTTTGGGGTCTAGACCGCATTAGAACTGGTCCTGATTGAAAACCACTGCACCTAGACTCTTTAAATCTCGACTAGAATATCACAGTGAGGCTATATATTATAGAAAACATAGTTTCTGATTTGTGAAACTTTTTTTCTATTTGTGAAAATGCAATAAAGGCACATGTTAAGGTTTTTTTGGGGTCTAGACCGCATTAGAACTGGTCCTGATTGAAAACCACTGCACCTAGACTCTTTAAATCTCGACTAGAACATCACAGTGAGGCTATAGATTATAGAAAACATAGTTTCTGATTTGTGAAACTTTTTTTCTATTTGTGAAAATTAAATAAAGGCACATGTCAACGCTTTTTGGGGGTCCAGACCGCATTAGAACTGGTCTTGATTGAAAACCACTGCACCTAGACTCTTCAAATATAGACTACGATATCACAGTGAGGCTATAGATTATAGAAAACATAGTTTCTGATTTGTGAAACTTTTTTTCTATTTGTGAAAATTAAATAAAGGCACATGTCAACGCTTTTTTGGGGTCCAGACTGCATTAGAACTGGTCCTGATTGAAAACCACTGCACATAGACTCTTCAAATCTGGACTAGAATATCACAGTGAGGCTATAGATTATAGAAAACATAGTTTCTGATTTGTGAAACTTTTACCCTATCTGTGAAAATGCAAAGAATGCACATTTTAATGGTTTTTAGGGGCCTAGACCGCATTAGAACTGGTCCTGATTGAAAACCACTGCACCTAGACTCTTCAAATCTGGACTAGAATATCACAGAGAGGTATAGATAACATACTTTCTGATTTGTGAAACTTTTTTTCTATTTCTGAAAATGCAATAAAGGCACATGTCAAGGCTTTTTTGGGGTCCAGACCGCATTAGAACTGGTCCTGATTGAAAACCACTACACCTAGACTTAACATGAGAAAGAGCAGGTTGCAGCCTTCACAATCGACAGAGTTCCTGGGCATTTGTTTGGATGCCAAATCAGGAACTCTTTTTTTTGACGTTGGCGAGACAGGCTGCCCTCAGGGCGTGCTTGTCCCAGTTTTGTTTGGTGGCCAGAGTGACCTGGAGATTCAGCCTCGACTCTTTGGGTTAATGGCAGCCACAGTGCACATCATGTCCATTGCCCTTCTGAACATGTGCCCAGTGCAGCGTTGCCTCCTGAGCCTGGGTCTTTGTCCACAGAGAGATCTGCATGCCAGAGTGTTGGTTTCACGCAGACTGCTCTCCGCTGGTAGGAGGAACCAGCCAATTTAGCACGGGGCAATGCACTGGGGCCGGTGTTGCGTCGCCAGGTGGTGTCCGCCAACTTCTCCCTGGTAGGCTGAGGAGCCGTACACTAGTGTCAAGGCATTAGTGGCCAATGGCACGGACCCTGGTTGACACAGCACATCAATCAGTTGGAATTGCAGGCTATCCATTTAGCTCTTTTGCACTTCCTGCCAGAGCTGGAAAACCGCCATGTACTGGTAAGGACAGACAGAACAGCGGCATACATAAACAGGCAGGGGGGCCTTTGCAGATTGGCTCAGATAATATGAGAGTGGGCGTATCCACGATTCAAGTCCCTCAGGGCGATGCACGTGCCGGGTCAGGTGAACCTTGCGGCGGATCGGCTCTCCAGAGGGGGACCCCTCCCCGGGGAATGGAGACTGCATCCGGAGGTCGTGAGCGATATCTGGGAGTGCTTTGGTACAGCCACAGCCGATCTCTTCGCCTCGAGGGAGACAGCTCATTGTCCCCTCTTTTTCTCCATGAAAAGGGGCGATCCTCACTTGGGCACGGATGCCATTGCACACCAGTGGTCTCAAGGCCTCCTGTATGCCTTCCCTCCCTTCACCCTCCTTCATACACTTCTACAGAGAGTTCAGGTGGAAGAGGTGAGCCTCATCCTGGTAGGTAGATAGATAGATAGATAGATAGACACTTTATTGATCCCTTGGGAGTGTTCCTTCAGCTGGCCCCAGATGATCTGGTTCACAGCGATTGCACCCCTCCTTCAGGGACACCCGTGGGAGCTCCCGGGTCGGCTGGACCTCCTGTCCCAGGTCCACGGGACTCTCTTTCATCCTTTTCCCCAGGGTCTCCGGCTTTGGGCCTGGCCCCTGAGAGGGCCGGGTTTCTAGCTATGGGGTTGCCCCAGTCTGTGGTTAGCACTCTACAAGGAGCCCGGGCTCCATCAACGAGGGCGGCATACGCTTATCGTTGGGGAGGGTTTCAATCATGGTGCAATTCGAGACAGGTGGATCCCCTCGCCTGCACGGCCCATGACATGCTCCAGTTCCTCCAGGAAATGTTGGAGGTGGGCAAATCTCCCTTGACATTGAGGGGAATAGTGGCAGCCATAAAGGCAGCCCGTGTTGGACCTCGGAAGCTGGCAGAAGGCTGTTATTGCTCAGTTTCTTAGAGATGCTCGTAGGGTTACTCCACATCGCAGAAGGCCAGCTGTCCCCCCATGGGATTTGGAGGTGGTGCTGTCGGCCTTGCAGAATGTGCCATTCGAGCCCCTGGATAGAGCTAGGCTACAATGGTTTTCTCTCAAGACAGCGTTTTTGCTCGCAATTGTGTCTGCTAAGAGAATGGAAGAGCTGCATGCTCTTTCAGTGCATGAGGACTGCTGCCGCTTCTTGCCAGGTGGTGCTGGGGTGGTGCTGCGCCCGAACCCTGCATTCCACCCTCAAGTCTGGTCTGAGTCCCGTGCCGGTTGATCTATTGAGCTGCACCCTTTCCACTCTCCTCAGGAAGGTGAAGCAGGGTGGAGTAGGCAGTCACTACTGTGCCCAGTCAGGGCCCTAACAGTGTATCTGCATCGGACACGTGGCCATAGGACAACGGACCAGCTCTTTGTCTGTTACAAGCCTAACCGTCTTGGACAGCCAGTCTCCAAGGCCAGGCTTGCCCACTGGGTTGTGGATGCTATCCAGCAGGCATATGAGAGCGCAACCAAGGCGAACCCAGTAGGGGTGCGGGCGCACTCCACACGGGGCATTTCTACGTCATGGGCCCTATGGCGAGGGCCCCTCTATCTGAGATTTGTACGGCGGCCTCTTGGTCGACCCTTTCGACTTTTATCCGGTTCTACTGCATGAATGTGGCAGCCAGCACTCCATTCTTGGACTGAGTGCTGGGCTCAATGCAGCAGGACGGTGCACGTTTGGGCTAGGCCATCTACCTATTCATGGCTGGCTTTAGGGTTTTGCAGGGCCAGCTTAGCCTTGGTAGTGTCTGGCGCCTTGGCGATGGGTGTGTACATAATGTATAATTGTAAATAGTTCCTTTATACTGGGCACATGGGTGAACACTCTGGTGGTGGTGACGTGTCATTCGAACTAAACTGCCTTTTTTAATTTAGGCTCCCTCAGGAGCAGCTGGGTCTGCTTGGTTTCCTCGCGGTGTGCCTTACAGAACTCCCCGTACATATGGAATATGTAGGGTGGAGAGATAGTCTTGACACGATAGAGAACGGTTGGTTACGTTGTAACCCAGGTTCTCTGAGTGGAGAGACTATCTCTCCAGCCTAGATGCCACTCAGAAACGCGTTCCAATCAACGTTCAAACCTAAGAGGCCACGCATGCGTGTAGCTTATATAGCTACGGCTGGCCAATCATGCGTGGCCGCCACAAGTGATGTGTCTTAAAGAGTATCCACGTCAACTATACTCAACAAAAATATAAACGCAACACTTTTGTTTTTGCTCCCATTTTTCATGAGATGGACTTAGATCTAAAATTCATTCCAGATACACAATTGTACCATTTCTCTCAAACATTGTTCACAAATCTGTCTAAATGTGTGATAGTGAGCACTTCTGCTTTGCTGAGATAATCCATCCCACCTCACAGGTGTGCCACATCAAGATGCTGATCTGACATCATGATTAGTGCACAGGTGTGCCTTAGACTGTCCACAATAAAAGGCCACTCTGAAATGTGCATTTTTTTGCTTTATTGGGGGTCTGGGGACTCAGAACCAGTCAGTATCTGGTGTGACCACCATTTGCCTCATGCAGTGCAACACATCTTCTTCGCATAGAGTTTATCAGATTGTCAATCGTGGCCTGTGGAATGTTGTTCCACTCCTCTTCAATGGCTGTGCGAAGTTGCTGGAGACGGCTTATGGTGGAGAAATGAACATTCAATGCACGAGCAACAGATCTGGTTGACATTCCTGCTGTCAGCATGCCAATTGCACGCTCCCTCAATGCTTGTGGCATCTGTGGCATTTTGCTGTGAGACAAAACTGCACATTTCAGGGTGGCCTTTTATTGTGGACAGTCTAAGGCACACCTGTGCACTAATCATGATGTCAGATCAGCATCTTGATGTGGCACACCTGTGAGGTGGGATGGATTATCTCAGCAAAGCAGAAGTGCTCACTATCACACATTTAGAAAGATTTGTGAACAATGTTTGAGAGAAATGGTACAATTGTGTATCTGGAATGAAATTTAGATCTTTAAGTCCATCTCATGAAAAATGGGAGCAAAAACAAAAGTGTTGCGTTTATATTTTTGTTGAGTGTATGTAAGGTGGAGAGATAGTCTCTCCACTCAGAGAACCTGGGTTACAACGTAACCAACCGTTCTCTGCATGTCACTCCCCTCTCTGCCCCATTTCAACTCTGTCTCTACACTGTCAATAAAGCATAAAAATGCCCAAAAAATATCTTTAAAAAACAAAATAGAAAAAAACAAATAAAGACATCAGCTTCAATCAGGGCCAGTTCTAATGCGGTCTGGACCCCTAAACACCATTAAAATGTGCATTCTTTGCATTTTCACAGATAGGGTAAAAGTTTCACAAATCATAAACTATGTTTTATATAATCCATAGCCTAACTGTGATATTCTAGTCCAGATTTGAAGAGTCTATGTGCAGTGGTTTTCAATCAGGACCAGTTCTAATGCGGTCTGGACCCCAAAAAAGCGTTGACATGTGCCTTTATTGCATTTTCACAGATAGGATAAAAGTTTCACAAATCAGTAACTATGTTTTCTATAATCTATAGCCTAACTGTGATATTCTAGTCCAGATTTGAAGAGTCTATGTGCAGTGGTTTTCAATCAGGACCAGTTCTAATGCGGTCTGGACCCCAAAAAAGCGTTGACATGTGCCTTTATTGCATTTTCACAGATAGGATAAAAGTTTCACAAATCAGTAACTATGTTTTCTATAATCTATAGCCTCGCTGTGATAATCTAGTCCAGATTTGAAGAGTCTAGCTGCAATGGTTTTCAATCAGGACCAGCTCTAATGCGGTCTGGACCCCAAAAAAGCTTTGACATGTGCCTTTATTGCATTTTCACAGATAGGGTAAAAGTTTCACAAATCAGAAACTATGTTTTCTATAATGTATAGCCTCACTGTGATATTCTAGTCCAGATTCCAAGAGTCTAGGTGCAGTGGTTTTCAATCAGGACCAGTTCTAATGCGGTCTGGACCCCTAAACAACATTAAAATGTGCATTCTTTGCATTTTCACAGATAGGGTAAAAGTTTCACAAATCAGAAACTATGTTTTCTATAATCTATAGCCTCACTGTGATATTCTAGTCCAGATTTGAAGAGTCTATGTGCAGTGGTTTTCAATCAGGACCAGTTCTAATGCGGTCTGGACCCCAAAAAAGCGTTGACATGTGCCTTTATTGCATTTTCACAGATAGGATAAAAGTTTCACAAATCAGAAACTATGTTTTCTATAATGTACAGCCTCACTGTGATATTCTAGTCCAGATTTGAAGAGTCTAGGTGCAGTGGTTTTCAATCAGGACCAGTTCTAATGCGGTCTGGACCCCTAAACACCATTAAAATGTGCATTCTTTGCATTTTCACAGATAGGGTAAAAGTTTCACAAATCAGAAACTATGTTTTCTATAATCTATAGCCTCACTGTGATATTCTAGTCCAGATTTGAAGAGTTTATGTGCATTGGTTTTCAATCAGGACCAGTTCTAATGCGGTCTGGACCCCAAAAAAGCGTTGACATGTGCCTTTATTGTATTTTCACAGATAGGATAAAAGTTTCACAAATCAGAAACTATGTTTTCTATAATGTACAGCCTCACTGTGATATTCTAGTCCAGATTTGAAGAGTCTAGGTGCAGTGGTTTTCAATCAGGACCAGTTCTAATGCGGTCTGGACCCCTAAACACCATTAAAATGTGCATTCTTTGCATTTTCACAGATAGGGTAAAAGTTTCACAAATCAGAAACTATGTTTTCTATAATGTATAGCCTCACTGTGATATTCTAGTCCAGATTCCAAGAGTCTAGGTGCAGTGGTTTTCAATCAGGACCAGTTCTAATGCGGTCTGGACCCCTAAACAACATTAAAATGTGCATTCTTTGCATTTTCACAAATAGAAAAAAAGTTTCACAAATCAGAAACTATGTTTTCTATAATCTATAGCCTCACTGTGATATTCTAGTCCAGATTTGAAGAGTCTAGGTGCAGTGGTTTTCAATCAGGACCAGTTCTAATGCGGTCTGGACCCCTAAACACCATTAAAATGTGCATTCTTTGCATTTTCACAGATAGGGTAAAAGTTTCACAAATCAGAAACTATGTTTTCCATAATCTATATTCTTACTGTGATATTCTAGTCCAGATTTGAAGAGTTTATGTGCAGTGGTTTTCAATCAGGACCAGTTCTAATGCGGTCTGGACCACAAAAAAGCGTTGACATGTGCCTTTATTGCATTTTCACAGATAGGATAAAAATTTCACAAATCAGAAACTATGTTTTCTATAATCTATAGCCTCACTGTGATAATCTAGTCCAGATTTGAAGAGTCTAGGTGCAGTGGTTTTCATTCAGGACCAGTTCTAATGCGGTCTGGACCCCAAAAAAGATTTGACATGTGCCTTTATTGCATTTTCACAGATAGGATAAAAATTTCACAAATCAGAAACTATGTTTTCTATAATGTATAGCCTCACTGTGATATTCTAGTCCAGATTTGAAGAGTCTAGGTGCAGTGGTTTTCAATCAGGACCAGTTCTAATGCGGTCTGTACTCCAAAAAAACATTAAAATGTGCATTCTTTGCATTTTCACAAATAGAAAAAAAGTTTCAAAAATCAGAAACTATGTTTTCTATAATCTATAGCCTCACTGTGATATTCTAGTCCAGATTTGAAGAGTCTAGGTGCAGTGGTTTTCAATCAGGACCAGTTCTAATGCGGTCTAGACCCCAAAAAAGCGTTGACATGTGCCTTTATTTAATTTTCACAAATAGAAAAACAGTTTCACAAATCAAAAACTATGTTTTCCATAATCTACAGCCTCGCTGTGATAATCTAGTCCAGATTTCAAGAGTCTAGGTGCAATGGTTTTCAATCAGGACCAGTTCTAATGCGGTCTGGACCCCAAAAAAGCGTTGACATGTGCCTTTATTGCATTTTCACAGATAGGATAAAAGTTTCACAAATCAGTAACTATGTTTTCTATAATCTATAGCCTCGCTGTGATAATCTAGTCCAGATTTGAAGAGTCTAGCTGCAATGGTTTTCAATCAGGACCAGCTCTAATGCGGTCTGGACCCCAAAAAAGCTTTGACATGTGCCTTTATTGCATTTTCACAGATAGGGTAAAAGTTCCACAAATCAGAAACTATGTTTTCTATAATGTATAGCCTCACTGTGATATTCTAGTCCAGATTCCAAGAGTCTAGGTGCAGTGGTTTTCAATCAGGACCAGTTCTAATGCGGTCTGGACCCCAAAAAAGCGTTGACATGTGCCTTTATTTAATTTTCACAAATAGAAAAACAGTTTCACAAATCAAAAACTATGTTTTCCATAATCTACAGCCTCGCTGTGATAATCTAGTCCAGATTTCAAGAGTCTAGGTGCAGTGGTTTTCAATCAGGACCAGTTCTAATGCGTCCTAGACCCCTAAAAACCATTAAAATGTGCATTCTTTGCATTTTCACAAATAGAAAAAAAAATTCACAAATCAGAAACTATGTTTTCTATAATCTATAGCCTCTCTGTGATAATCTAGTCCAGATTTGAAGAGTCTAGGTGCAGTGGTTTTAAATCAGGACCAGTTCTAATGCGGTCTGGACCCCAAAAAAGCGTTGACATGTGCCTTTATTGCATTTTCACAGATAGGATAAAAGTTTCACAAATCAGAAACTATGTTTTCTATAATGTATAGCCTCACTGTGATATTCTAGTCCAGATTTGAAGAGTCTAGGTGCAGTGGTTTTCAATCAGGACCAGTTCTAATGCGGTCTGGACCCCTAAACACCATTAAAATGTGCATTCTTTGCATTTTCACAAATAGAAAAAATGTTTCACAAATCAGAAACTATGTTTTCTATAGTCTATATTCTCACTGTGATATTCTAGTCCAGATTTGAAGAGTCTAGGTGCAGTGGTTTTCAATCAGGAACAGTTCTAATGCGGTCTGTACTCCAAAAAAACATTAAAATGTGCATTCTATGCATTTTCACAAATAGAAAAAAAGTTTCACAAATCAGAAACTATGTTTTCTATAATGTATAGCCTCACTGTGATATTCTAATCCAGATTTGAAGAGTCTAGGTGCAGTGGTTTTCAATCAGGACCAGTTCTAATGTGGTCTGGACCCCAAAAAAACCTTGACATGTGCCTTTATTGCATTTTCCCAAATAGATAAAAAGTTTCACAAATCAGAAACTATGTTTTCTATAATCTATAGCCTCACTGTAATATTCTAGTCCAGATTTGAAGAGTCTAGGTGCAGTGGTTTTCAATCAGGACCAGTTCTAATGCGGTCTGGACCCCAAAAAAGCATTGACATGTGCCTTTATTGCATTTTCACAGATAGGATAAAAGTTTCACAAATCAGAAACTATGTTTTCCATAATGTATAGCCTAACTGTGATATTCTAGTCCAGATTTGAAGAGTCTAGGTGCAGTGGTTTTCAATCAGGACCAGTTCTAATGCGGTCTAGACCCCAAAAAAGCGTTGACATGTGCCTTTATTTAATTTTCACAAATAGAAAAACAGTTTCACAAATCAAAAACTATGTTTTCCATAATCTATAGCCTCGCTGTGATAATCTAGTCCAGATTTCAAGAGTCTAGGTGCAATGGTTTTCAATCAGGACCAGTTCTAATGCGGCCTAGACCCCTAAAAACCATTAAAATGTGCATTCTTTGCATTTTAACAAATAGAAAAAAAGTTTCACAAATCAGAAACTATGTTTTCTATAATCTATAGCCTCTCTGTGATAATCTAGTCCAGATTTGAAGAGTCTAGGTGCAGTGGTTTTCAAACAGGACCAGTTCTAATGTGGTCCAGATGCAAAAAAAAGCAGTGAAATCTCCCCCCTCTTTCTTTTAAACAAGCTTAATAAAGGTTACATCAATTGTAAACTGTTTTTAAAGAATGGTTAGACTCTCTTAGATAATCTAGACTAATTAATGTGGCTTTACCGTGGCGATTTGGGAGGTTAAACAACGGAGAATCAGTCGCTCCGCAGCTCCTTAAGAATCCCTTAACTTTTCCTTAACTGCCGAATCGGCTGCTGCGAATCAGCTACCAACTTCAGCGTCGTCTGTTACGTGGTGAATGACTAGAGGTTAATAATAACGTTAGGAACTCGTGAATGCCTCGGAAAAACTACAATAACGTTCACATCAGCGAAGATTGTGCACCACTGTAGGCTACGGATCCAAATTCCACAACTCATTACTTGTGTTACAGTTTAGTAGGCTACAATATTTATTTATTTATATTTGGTTGCTCCACCTTAAGTCAGCCCAGGCAGGACAGGATAGTTAAGTTTCAGTTTCGTTTTTCATCTCCGTGTTGGACAGCTGTCCGCTCAGCTGAAGGGTTCGAGCCTCACGGAGCAGACAGCGCGAGTCAGTCTAAAAGTCAGCGAGGATCACGCTCACAAATCAAAAAGCTAAATTATAAAATAAAGCTATCTCTTCCTCCCTCTGTCCACTGCACACTTAGTCACTAGTAGCTTAAAGGAAATACATGAGGATTAAAAACCTCATTTTGCACTTTATTATTTTTGAATATTTGAAGATTGCATGCAAGTAAAATACCACCAGCCACTACATTCTCAATGATAGACGTGAATAATCACTTCTTCTTTTTTTCTAAACCAAATTGTTTTTAACAATAGAGGATAATAAATATTTGAAAGCAATACAGAATGCATGATATTACTGCATTGTATTCTATTCTATTGTTGTCACTGGGAACCTAAATGTTGTCAATTACTTTACATAAACTTGATGCAAACAAATTCACCAGAATGCAGGAAATGAAGTGATGAATGCTCAAAAATTTCTGGGGGGGCACCCCCATACCCCCCATTTAAAAGGTGTCCTAAACCAAGGTTTAATCATAACCTATACCCTTGAAATTCATTAATTATTTTGTTTAATTTTATCTATAGGCCTTTGTATAAGGATATACTTCCTAATTCTTATCACACTATTTTAAATTAAAGTCTTAGGTTGTGCTTATCAATTGCTCATAATAACCAGTAGGCCTATTTCTGTGTTGGACATTACTGAACTTCTTCCCATTTACAGTGTGTTTAACAGGTCACTGTTTGTGACCAAACATAGGAACATGCCACACAATATTTATATGAATGATTTTATCTGTATTGTATGTAAATTACTAGAATATTTGAATAACTTGATATTTGCAATCAAGTTAGACTGATGATTGACATCTGATGGGAGTATCTCATATTAACACAGACAAATACCAAAGACTCACTGTTAAAGCCACTACGAGTAAGTCGGCACGTTGGCGACACCTTTGAATAAAAGCGGTAGTATTTTAACGACGCCAGCTGTCGTGAAGCTGTTTTCTAGCTCGTGCAGGGAGTGCAAGATTCAAATAATCAGGAAGCAATATGGTGCGTGTCCGTGTGTTGAAAGTGTGGAGGGCACCGGACTCTTTTCGGCTCTGTGAGTCTATGGGTGACACAGCATCAACTAATTTGGCAGTAAGTGCTAAACACACCTGATTGCAATGAGTTGATGCATTGTCACCTCTCACGGAGCTGAACGAGTCCGTGTCCTCACACCAAGCGAATGAACGAGAGATGGCAGTTAGTTAGTATGGATCACGATGAGGTAATGTGTTTATGTTGTAAATAATGACTATTTCAGATGAATAATGGTCATCTGATGATGCTGGTGAGGCAAGGTAAACTTTGTTTTAGTAGGCTACCACTCATTCATTTAGGAGTAAACACTGCAGTCTAGGTTCGCTGCGTGAAATTGTGTATACGTTGCTTGGCAACGCCCTCCCGCCCGCCTATCACTCTCCCTTTTAGCTTTTCTTCATTGCATTTTCTTTTTTTTCTTTGATGGTTCAGCCCCCTTATCAGTCATTATGAACAAACAACTGTCTCAAACAAGGCTCCCGCTCCCCTTCCCTCACCTGGAGCCATAGGCTTCTCAAATCGCGTTCCTGCGCCGCACTGAAATCTGCGACCATACGGATATGTGACCATAGAGCATGCACGCGTGAACCGAAAATTGGACTGGGTGTACGACCAGATCAAATGCAGTAATAAAAACTATATAAAAAAGTCTTTCTTTGCACAGATGGTCTTGTTTGCTGTTAAAGGTAATTTATGATTATGAGAGGAAACATGAGGCTGTTTAAAAGATATTTAAATGTTACTCGTTGCTGCTTTAACTAAGTAATCAATCAATCAATCAATCAGTTTTATTTGTATAGCCCAAAATCACAAACACATTTGTCTCAGTGGGCTTTACATTTCATACAATATGATATATGATACAATATGACACCCTGCCCTTACACCCTTAGCTCGGCTGAGAAAAAACTCCCAGTAAAAACCCTTTACCTGGAATAAAAAAAAAATTGAAGAAATCTCAGGGAGAGTCGACAGAGTAAGGGATCTCTCTCCCAGGACGGACATGCTGCAATAGATGTCATAAGTAGATAAATCACGAAGGAATTTGATCATTGACCAGGTGATAACATGGTAATACTAAGTAAAGTGCGAATAGTGTGGATGCAGGAAGACTTCAGATGCTGCCAGAGGATCCGCACCGTCTCGTCTCCACCAGGGAAAACTAAGGTTTCCATCGCCGGGATTACATCCCACGTCTCCAGGTGGCATCCTTAACCACTGCAACATCTTTCGCGTTGATGGTCCATTTTCTCAGATGGTACCAGAGGGGGGACCAGATCCACACCGTCTCGTCACGACCAGGGAAAACTGGAAGAGAACAGACAAGCAACCAGTGAGCAAAGCAAAATTAATTTAAAGATTGAACAAGCAAGCGAGTAGAAAGAGTACTATCCTGATGGACGATGAGTCAGTGCTGATGTGAGGCAATAGCAGGCGGGGAGCATCCGTTCCTAGGACAGCTGATTCCGCACAGAACTCGGAGTCAGTCGAGTAGCATGGAGAGTGCTTGGTAGACAGAGGGAGAGAACCCCCGGGGCAACGCTCAGCCAATCATGGAAGATAGACAGAGGAGAACAAATGTCAGAGAAATGGTATCAGTTATGCAATTAGCGTCGGCAAGACAATTTTTCAGTGGGAGGACAACCGGTACTCAGGCCCAGACAAACCGAGACCGAGGCAGCTCCTCAGGCTGTTAATAATAATGCTATAACACCACTATAACAAGTACTTATTGCAGTCCTATTTGCATAGCTTTTGAGCCCCATGCTGGTGTAGTGCAGGTGTTTGTTGTGAGGCAGGTAATGTAGTAATTATTCAGTAATAATAATCTTTAAAATTGTCTGACACCTTTTATGTTTAAATGTAAGGCTTCACTCGTGCTACAATACATTAAGTATTATGTTATTTAGTCAACATATCTAAATGTGGGGGCTTTCCCAAGTACATATTTATTTATATGGCTTTAATTAAATCGGCATACTGTATATACATCCGCCACAGGTTGCCACCCCTTAAAATCTCCTGCCACCCTCTTGCCACCCCATGAATATTTTTCCCCATGAATAAATATTATATTAATACTCCTTCTGAAGCTTTAACGGTTAATTAACGGTCGCGTCTTTCTTTTCTTATAATAAAATGACAAAAAAGTGTTGTTTTTTTCCGACGTTTTGAGAGAATCTAACCGGACAGTTTTGACTCTGATGCTTAATTCACACTTGGAAGTATTCCTGGTCGTAATGGACAGCTATTGCGGCTAATTTTAGCAGTTGAACTTTCAGCGGTGAGTCCAGCGTTCCGTGACCGCCTCAGAGTGCGTCCCGCTCGGGTACGGAGTGGTGAAAAGCTGATGACTCATGCTAGCAAATATTGACCCTGGTAGCGCTAGCCAAACAGAGTTATTTTCTTTTCTTTAAAAATGTCACCACTCACCCAGGCAGACCCAGAGCTTTCCATCTTGAAGGCTGAGCTTGTTTCTATCGAGAGCCTCATTCACAATGTCCTCCAGCGGCAGTCCTCTCTGGTCTCCCGAATAGCCGCACTGGAGCATTTTCCGCTCCGAGGCTCTCAGCCGCCGGCTAGTGGCGCTTCTGTGTCTCCGGTCTCCACTCCACCTTCCAACGCTTCTTGGTCGGCTGTCGTGAAGAAGGGCAGACAAATTCCCCCTCTACTCTCGCCAGATCCTGTGCTGATGCACAACCGTTTTGCTCCGCTGGAAGAGCTAGCTGAGGCTGCTTTCTCCCGCTCCGAGTCGCCAGTCTCAACCCGCTCCATATTGGCTCAAAGGCGTTCGCGTTCAAGTACCCAGTCCACTCCCCAGGGTAAACGCCAGGATCGCCGCCGTCCACCAGCTCCATTCAGACGTGAGTCCCGTGCTGCTCATCCATCAGTGCCTCTACAAATAGATATCCCCGAGATCGCTGCAGCTGGCGATGACGTATCCTATACAGGTGCGGCTCACTCTCGCAGCTATGCCCCGCCCCTCACATCCATGCTGTCACTCACATCCAAGCTGTCACTCTACAGAGGGAGCTGTATGAATGAGGAGCCAGAGATCCTGGTCATAGGTGACTCCATTATTAGATATCTTCACCTCCCTGGTGCCTTCACCTATTGCCTTTCTGGAGGAAAGGTATGTGACATCATTGAGCTATCACCTGCCCTCATCGACCGCCACCCTACAGCCCACACTGTCATCTTTCACATTGGGACAAATGATGTTATGAACAAACAATCATGCAAACTCTATGCCCAATTAGAGAGTTTGTCCATCACCCTGCAGAGTTTGGGGAAAACCTGCATTTTCTCCGGTCCCACCCCCACTCTGTCTAAAAGCCCAGAGCGCTTCAGTCGCCTCCTGAGTCTTCATGACTGGCTGAAGTCCTTCTGCTCTGCAAACATGCTGGGCTTCATCAGCAACTTTGACTCTTTTTGGACCAGACACGAGCTCTTTAAATCTGACGGCCTCCATCCAAACACCAAAGGTGTAAGAGAACTAACCAATAACTTCATCCAGCACATTGCATTTAATTTGGACTGATATTCACCACAGCATGACACCATCAGAAGAACCTCCATTAAAAAAGATCCCCCGGGAGTCCTGCTCAACATGAATTATACTCCCCTTCCATCTGTGCTGCAAACCTTTCTCCAGCTCTGGACATCACATCTGACTGCCCTCTCTCACCTCCAACGGCCCATCCACCTGCTGCTTCTAACGCTGGCTCCCTCTACAGGCACAAACCTGTATTGTATGACCCTGAAAAACAAGCCATGCTTCCTAGCTGTAAGCTAAATTCCCCACAAATTCTCAAATCAAGAAAGGGCTTGGGTTTTCTACATTTAAATATTAGAAGTTTATTGCAGCATGATAAATTAGACCATGTAAAGATTTTAGTGTCCCAGGCAGATCCAGATGTTTTGATTCTGACTGAATCCTGGTTAAAGAAGAGTACAGATGACTCTATTGTGGCAATAAATGATTATAACTTATTCAGAATAGACAGAAACACTAGGGGTGGGGGAGTGGCTGTCTATGTAAAATCCTGTTATTCTGTAACACTTTTACATGCTGTCTCTGTTCCAAATTGCTTTGAATTTCTCGCGCTAGAATTATCTTTATCGTCAAATGATTCTTTTGTTGTAATTGGTGTGTATAGGCCCCCTTCAGCTGTAACTACCTCCTTAAACGATCTAGCACATATGCTCTCCAGCTATGTAAATAGAGAGGTAATTGTGATGGGTGATTTTAACGTCGACTGGCTTTCTGGTGCCTCTGAACCTTTCAAAGAAATCTGTAGCAGCGTTAATCTTACACAATTAATAACTGAGCCCACAAGACCTAATCTAAAAAACCCAGCAAAATCAACTTTAATCGATTTAATCCTATCAAATAAAATAAATAAAATAGTCTCAGTTGGTGTTTTTGATCTTGGGATTAGTGATCACTGCCCAGTGGCCTGTATCAGAAGTATTCATTTAAAAAGATCTCAACCTAAAATCATTATTAAACGTAATTTTAAAAATTTTAATGAACAAGCCTTTTTAAGTGATCTCCGTCATAGTGACATTCAACTCACTACGGAAATTTCGGATGTTGAGTTAGCCTTAGACTATTTCATCAATACTTTCACCTCAATTATAAACAAGCATGTGTAACCCAGGGTTACATAACACCTTTTAATTTAATCAGAATTTAATCAAAACCCATAGAATAGTTGTTACTTGTCAGAGGGAAATACATAGTTTGTGTATATTGTCGCTTTAAATAGTGACACACACAGTGATAGACATATTAGAGAAAAGTATTGCAAATATGTGCATTTATTTGATGGTTTTCTGATTAATATGGTATGATTTGTTTAATCACCTGTCAATTAAAAAGATCGCTTGGCAACTGTTCTGGCTCAGTAGCCAATAAGAAATTAGACCCGCCTCTTCTAACCGTCAGTAGACGGCAGCTACGGTGATTCTTCCTTTTCGGGACGAGCCACAGAAGAGAGAGACCGTTAACAACTATTTTTAAACAGTTGGCCAAAGAAACAGAGATTCCCCCGTCATTAAAGTCCCGAAAAGCCCGCACAGCGATTTCGAAACCCTTGGTGAGTCTCCAGGTGTAAAAATTTGATTTAGAATTGTGTTTTAGTGTGGTAAATAACACGCTAACTAGACGCTACTAGCTGCTAACTAGCCGCGGCTAACGCTGTTTGCTAACGTTCTAGCATAGAGACAGTGCATAAAGCGTCATAATCTGAGGCCACGCCCATCGTGGGGGAAAACAATACACAGCGCTCCATCCACTTTATATTGAATGACACCCGTATTCGGCAAACAAACTTAATAAAAACGTAATACGACATGCCTTTCACAAATACACGTTACTTTCTTTAAAGCCACGACTCTTGTCTGTCTACACAAGCTGTTTTTGTGAAAAAGTATTGAATAATTTTCAATATCGAGACAAAACTCTTAACTAATGTATGCTGTATGCTAGGCTAATGTTAGCCTTCTGCTGTAGGCTAACCCTCACGGACGGTTAAAAACACCTCAATATTGAAAATTACTCAATTATTTTTCACAAAACAGCTCGTATGGACAGACAAGAGTCGTGGCTTTAAAGAAAGTAACGGTTTTTTGTTAAATGGATGTTCGATTACGTTTTAATTAAGTTTGTTTGTAGAAGACAGGTCTCCTTCAATACAAAGTGAATGGAACGGTTTCCCCCTCGATGGGTCTGACCCGGTCCGACCGGACAAAAACACCTCAATATTGAAAACTACTCAATTATTTTTCACAAAAACAGCTCATATAGACAAACAAGAGTCGTGGCTTTCAAGAAAGTAACGTTTTTTTCTTAAATGGATGTTTGATTAAATTTTAATTAAGTTTGTTTGCAGAAGACAGGTCTCCTTCAATACAAAGTGGATGGAGCGCTGTTCAATGTTTTCCCCCACGATGGGCGTGGCCATGGGCGTGGCCTATTTCATGCACTGTCTCTATAGCACGCAGTGACACTGCACTTGGCGTGCCGTGACTGATCTAGGGGAGGGGATGTGAGGCCCGTTGCTGAGGCTGCGGTTCTGCTGGCCGGACTGTAGGTTTAGCGGTGGGTTGAGCATTTCTTCCACTGTGATGTTGCGGTGTGTTTATGTGTCAGTGATGCTGTTAGCTGTGTTGTGTTTATTTGCCTTATGGTGATAAACAATATGAGCTGTAAAGCTGTGAGTTAATGGTGCTAGCTTTGAAATGATAAATTATTCCAGTGACCAATCTATAGCTTGCTGAGTATATAACAGAATGAAAATATAATTTAAATTGGTTTTTGAAGTGTTTTAATTGAACAGATTTATATAGAGAGTTAAAAAGTGTCAATCATTTATGTTTTACACTGTTAAGTTACCTAAGATATGATATGATTTATAGAGAAATGACTGAAATGTATTAGATAGACAGACTATTAATGAGTCTTTTGGCTTTGTTCTCAAGGCCGGGTTTTTTTTGTGTGGATCGGAATGTCTGCATCCTTCTCGCCCTCCCTGGAGTCCCGCAGTGGTGTGCAGACTGGCGAGCTACCCCATCAAAGCGATTCTTTTGGACCCAGAATAAGGCAACTCCTTTCTGCAGCATTGTAGTGACCAGAGACTTTGATGTATTTAGAATTCAAACCCTTAGAGTAGGCTTATCTTATTTTTACTGTGTCATTGAAATGTGTTATTTAGGGATGTTTTAAGTATTCAGAGGTATTTTGAAATCTGTTTTCTGTATTTTATTTTAAAGGGTTGACTCTTTTCCAGAGTCTTTGCCTAAGGGCAAGGTGTTTTAATAGTAAAAACTTCCTGGTTTCAGTGAGAGTATATAATAAATAAATAGCAACCTAAATATAGATAACTTCTTATTAAATAAGAGAAGTGGCCATAAATTAATTAATAATAAATAGATAATATAAACCTAAACCTAAACATAGATATCTTGATAATAAATAAGAAAAGTGGCCAAAAATAATAAAACTAAATAGATAACAAATTAATTAAAAGTACTTAATACAGGAATAAATTAAAGTAAATGAAACCAGGAAAGGTGACATAAATTAAGGGTTTAAGAAAGGTATTTGTGATAATTTTTTTTTTTTTTTCCACATTTTATTTTTTAAATCATTTTATATTCTACATTATTGTTCTGTTAATAATTTTTTTACTTTTAAATAAAACCAAAAGGTAAGAGAGAAAAAAAACAGCATTGAAAAAAGAAAAAGACATTCTCTTACCTTTGAAATATATATCTATTGTTTCCGTGTGTCATTTCTTGTGCAGACAGTACCATATCTCTCCTTTTACGAACCCTAGAATCTTCTGGGGCCTCAATTAGAAAGCTTTGCGTGGGATTCACGTGGAAGCTGGCGTACGGAAGAAATGTAGGATGTACGTGCGAACAAAAATATTCGGAATTATAAAACAGTGCGCACTCACGTCCTACGCCTGTTTCCCTTTATAAATCACAATCAACTCTAAATGTGGCGCAGACTTTGCGGGCTTCACGTACCGCCCATATTTACCCATACATAGTCATCAACACGCCCAAATTAATATCATTTACTGAGTGCATGAAGGCGGTAGTGGCAATCGCCGACTGAAAGGGAAATTGAAAAATAGACTCCACACGGTGTGGATCACTGCGGTCACCCCGAAGTACCCGTTGGAGAAGTGGCGACCAGGGAAAATATAGTTTGGTGGCAGTGTGAGCGTAAAGGCGTCAGAGTGCAGCCTGTGGCGATCTCTGTGAACGCTGTGGCCGAAATAAAAGAAGCGATCCGACATAAAAGTGGACGCAAACAAGTGCATATCCTCACATAACAGTGTTTGTGCCACGAGCGGGGGACACTGAGACCCCCATGAGACAGATTCGGAGAATTCATCCCGGGGCAGTGGCGGGCGGCGGAGGGTTAATAATAAACTTCACAGTCCCTTTCAAAACACAATTGCGACGTGCTTAAACTAAAAGAAAAACATAGATAAAACGGACTAAAAGTCGTGAAAAAGATCACAGTAGCCTATGTGATGTACAGTAGGCTTATCATTAGTGTATGAAAAGGCGCACTCCTGTCTGCCTGACTGAGGCATCGAGAACAGCGTCAGTGTAAAAGTAATAGGCTGTATTCCACCTCAATATTATCAGAATTAATTCCACAACGTTATTCTAACTGCAGAGCTTATTCGAACGCTTTTTTTTTTATTTGCACTCATATAGCCTATCTCCGTTTGTAGGCTATGTAAGATCCTAATTCGTTTTGTTTTTGTTGGTATCACTCCATGGAATAATCCGTGGAGGCATTTGTTCATTAGTTGTAAGAATGGCTTCATCCGTTTTGCAAAGGAACTCCCAATATATGATAGACCTACATGGCTTATAATAGGCCTATCTGGATTCATTTTACACAAACACATTCGTTCTCGCACTTCATACATGTGCCGACGGAGTCGCCGTTTCTCCTTTCTCCACTTTCTGTGCGTACGCATGGGTCAGAGTTTGCGTGGAGGACCGCACATCTCCCGTCAAGTTTGGTTTTTATAAATCCCAATATTTGCTTAGAAATTGGCGTGCGCCCTCTTCTGGGCGTACGCAACGTTTATAAATGAGGCCCCTGGTGATTAGCCCATATATTGATTTTTGATTGTATACTAGTAGTTGTGTTTATTAAAAGACACCAGGTACCGGTTACACATGTGCCCCTTAAAAAGCATAGACTAAAAAATAGATCAAACCCCTGGTTTACAAGTGAACTGTCTGATTTATTTTCCGAAAGAAATAAAGCATGGTCTGTAGCTAGACGCTCTGGAGATAATACCAATTGGACAATTTTTAGACAACTTAGGAATAAGTGCACAGCCATGGTCAGGAAAGCCAAATCCAAATATTACCTTGAATTAATCTCAAACTGCTACTCTAACCCTGCACTATTTTGGAAAGCTGTGAACTATAATAAAAACAATTCTAGCACAATTCCCACTCAGATCAAATTAAATGGTCACACTCTCAATGATCAAAAAGAGATTGGCTTAGCTTTTAATAAACATTTTGTAGCTGCTGGTCAACTCTTTCAGAATGGAGGATATACGCCTTTTACCACCAGTAGTAACGTACCGCCTGTCTCTCAAACTCCTATTTTCAGCCTTGATCTTCTTCCCACAAGTGTTGTTGTAGATGCGCTCCCTCGCCATCAACCCCAAGAAGTACATGGGAGAGGACAACTTGGATCCGTTTTCAATCAAGCTTTCGACACATATAATATCAAAACAAATTACCCATATTTTTAATCTTTCCA